>NQII01006350.1:131145-177630 GCA_002778355.1 Clitarchus hookeri
GGGAGGGGAGGAGGGGACGTAAATTGAGGAACAGCGACGTTCACTTGGAATGAGAATCAGAATCTAATCCCGGAATACCAACCCCTGCGGGTGATATATCATTTCAGGATAAGAATGAATTTAGAAAAGTGCCACTTTTGCATTTAGTCTATGTGCAATTTGACACCTTCTGGAGAGGCCTGAGCTAGTAATAAACATGTAACGATATGCTGGCCCACTCATCGCCTTTTGCTGTGACAGCAAACCACCAATAAACAATTTATATCTGCATAATTGTTCATATGACCGAGAAGTCCAGCAAACCAGTCATAGAAATCGCGAATTTTCCATTTCTCTATGCTACCCAAGTAACCAAAGTGGCTAGGTTTCGCCACTGAAAAAATTGAAAAATTTTATAACTTATAATTTTGAAGAAAAAGTTTTACGCCGTTTAGATGAAAACAAATGTGGGGAAATATGGGGGTTGACTGCAAAAACAGAAAATTTATTTCAAGGATTTTTTTTAAATACAACCCGGGGTGAAAAGAGGAAATTTATTTTTGAGGACACCTCAATAGCTCACCAACTCAATGAGATATCATTATGATATTTGCTTTAAAGACTACTAATAATTCATAAATACAAATTTTAGGTTTTTTAAAAATTAATCTCCAAAGGGGTAAAATGAGTTTTCAGGGATTCCTCAATAGCTCATTAACCCGATAGTATATCGTTATGCTCTTTGTTTTAAAATGCTACTTATATAAATGCCTAAAAGTGAACTTAAGGATTTTTTTAAATTCAACCCATAAGGAGGCAAAAAAGCGTAAAAATTAGTTTTCAAGGATCCCGTAATAGCTTGTAATTGTCTAAACGTGGTATTCTGCAAGGCGTCTCTTTTTGCAGTTGTCTTTTATGATGTGTAGATTTGGCAACACTGCGAGCTCTGTTCTGAAATCAACAATCTGCTTGCTGTATTATATTTACATATGTCGATCGTTACAGCGTATCTTGTGTAATATGCTATGTATGTTATTATAACAAATTTCCAATCATAAATTATTTATTTCGTAGCACATCTCCGAATAAAATTTTAACGATAAATTTACTTCTCTCTGTGATACAAGTTTTCAGATGGCCCTGTTTCATTTTAAGCGTCACGAGATGGCAGCACCAAATACGTGGCCGATCGAAAAGCGTGAAGTGTAACCGCAGATCGACTATAGACGGGCGCCTTGTATCGTGATGCTGCAACCCATTGTTCCCGGCGGCGTGTGTAGAGCGATGGTTTTATGGAAGGTNGACCAGGTACCTGCTGGGCTCATCACACCTCCCCACCACCCAGCACCTGCGCGAGAATGGAAGGAGGGGGGAGCCACGTTTCTTAATGGAGGCCACGGCCTGGGATAACGGTGCTTCCCGAAGCATTCCTCCGTCGAGGCCAATTCCCCCTGCTGCGGCCCGCCATCCAACTGTCTCACTTTCCTGCACGTAGGCTTCCTTCTTCTTCTTCTTCAGCGAGCCTCGTGTTTACACACCACATCTACTGCACACCAGTTCCGTCTGGGCGGTCGCCTACCCATGGCGCAGATGCCGGCTTACACTTCCGAGTCGTGGCGTGGGAGACGACACTCTTCCATCATTTCCAGAAAACAATATTAAATTAATACAGACCTGGATATCTCACGAATTCAGCGACTTGCATGTTAGAATTTATTAGAGTATTACGTTCAAACAATCAAATATCAACGTTGCATTGGTTGCTTGCTGTCGGTGTGGGTGGCGTTTATCGGGCATGCATTTTGTTATGAGTTTGTTATTGGTCCAGAGATCTCAAGGAGGTGTCAAATAACGCTTAGACAAATTGCAAAAGCTACATATACGTATGCGTTTATGAATTTTCAATTGTCCCGAAATGAATCCGCGAATATATCAGGTCTCAATAAATTTAACCAATCCATATTGGCAAGTTTGGTTCAAGTTCGGATCAAGCAGATATTGCTATCTGAGTATCGAAATATCTCACCGTTTAAAATGACATATTATTTTTTAAAATTATATTTTATGAGTGAAATTGACAAGTTTCCTGTACAAGTGGCCAATGACTGTTAAAGATGAACATAAACTCACACCCCTGCCTTGGTTGTAATTCGAATTCAAAATCTCAATGAAAAAAAAAATTGTAAATTTGACCGAGAATTTGTTGTACATTTACAAAAATTTTAAAAATTCAATAATTTTCTCTCTACAGTCTCTTTTTTTTTATAAAGTTGCAAGAGCCATACTTGTAATGGATCTAGAAAAAATGTTTATACTGACAAGGAATCACTTTAAATCGCGAAGTCAAAGAAGTAATTACATTCTACGATAAGTATTTTAATTAAAACAAGTAATTGTGTTTACGGATTTGAGGACTATTAAATAATGACCACTGAATTGTTAGAACTGTTGGTGGAGAATGTTTTGATATACTGTTACCAACTTTACTGGGGGCATGCCACTTCGTGTACCCGTTAAAAAATACACGCAAGTAGGGACAGTAGTGTTATTTGTTAAGGATTGATTTCAAAAGTGCTCACTTTTTCGAGAACAGCCTTCACAAGCCATGGCTGCATCCTTTCCCGTTTCTGATTGTCTGAGCCACTGGTTTCATCTCTAATAAGTCCGTTGTTAACAAGACATTAAGTTGCAAAAAAAAAGCACCCTTTCCAGTTGCTCGTTTTAACGCGTGAGTTGAACAATAACGAAGGAATGTTCTGCATCGTTTCATTGTTTACCTTTCTTCCCAGTATGGCAGTTTACAAAGAACTAAGTAATTCACCAGGTAAGTTGGAGGCGACGACAACCACGGCTGTCGGGCACAAACAGCAAGTACTGGATCTGTTTTCACATCAGGCCAGCACGTGAACATTATGTGTAAACTGTTCACACTTTATTGGACGCTTTCGGAACGTTAGATTTATATATAAAGAAAGAGAGAGAGATACTTTTCACTGTTAACTGAGCACTTTTGAAAGCATTGCTTAGGATCTACTTTTACTCCTAACTTTGTATCCTTCCGACATGCGTAATATTAACGTTGTCATGAACCGTCTTACTTCATTCAAGCGCTATAGAAGTGAAGTCGTAGAATTTTTAGGATAGCAAACATTTTATTTATATGTAAATTCGTACTCTTAATGTGTCCAAAGCTACTGCCGCTCCCGTTTCCCCCGCCCTTGCATTCCGACGCTTCTCCATACTTACCTCGCTTCATCCTCATCGGCTCTCAAGACCTCTATATGTTAAGAGCCGCCCAAATCGCTTCACTCACTTCCATTTACTTGTAGGATCTATGGTGGGGTGCAGTATGTCACTTGTGCATTTGGACGGCGTGTCGTTCCAAACATTATTACGTGTAGTTTTTGCTGGCGAAGTAGGGGGAGGGCAGTGAAGTTTGTAACCAGTTAGACTGACCGGTACAATTCTGTTGCAATGTTGTTCCTTGCAAAGTGATGCGAACGGCAAATTGCTTGACAGTTTTGACGTGGCTCGTGTGGAGCAGGTCAAGCACGAAAGAAATTCTACAACTGTATGTTGTCTTCCTGCAGGCACCCAGCGGCTTATTTTGACCGATGTTGGAGGCAAAGTTGTCAAAAATAACTTTTTCAAACATCGGCGTTGGCGTAAATTGAAGTTTAGTTTTCCTACAGACCCGGTATTTATTTTCATATCAGTTATTGGCTTCAATAGATCCCTGTTGCATTAAAACCAGAGGTCAGGGGAATTGTAGTAACATTTCAAAGCACGCATCCTTTAAAAAAAAAAATGCGTCGACCACGTGTTAAAGCTACGTAGATCTGACAGTTAGGTTTGTGGAGAAGGGGGGGGGGGGAGTCGTTGAGAGTTGAGACACAAATAGGCACTGCGCAACTGATGGCCGCTCTCAGTCCCTTTATAAGAGTGACCAAGTGAGGTACGCCGAAATGGCAACACACTCGACTTGCATTTTGGAGGACCAAGGTTCGGGTTTTTGTTCGGCCATGCTAATTTCGATTTTTTTTTATTATAACGTAAGGTGAACACCGAGACGGCTGCCGAACACGCGTCATGGCCGACATTCTCGCCGGCTCCTGGATGCCAGAGCAGCTGCCTTGAGTTTTTAATGAAACTCCCCCGTCGATGAGAAGCACTTTTCAGATTCACTTTTGCGATAGGACGGTTCTAACTGCTACATGTGCGGACTTTCTGGACCGGAGCATTATCTTTCTGATGCACTCAAACACCACAAAGTCATCTCACAAAGATACGCATGCAGGGCAGGGCATTGAAGTTCAGCCTGCGTGGAAGTCCCCCCCCCCCCCNACAGGTGATCCTGGACATTAATAACGTACTAACACTCTATAGATCGTTCGCGGTTAATTTAGCACCTTTGAAATCAATATCTTAAAAATGAAACTCTCTCGTAACTGCATACGCTTCAACGGGGACACTGACTGGTAAGTGCTCGGTGAAGTTAATTACAACTAAGGGATAATATAGGCTGTCCACAGCAAAGTGAGCACTATTTAAGACCGTGCTTTAAAAGTTCCTTTCAGATTTTTTGCACCCTTTCGCCAACTGTTGATATAAAAATTGCCATGTTACAAATAAACGTAGCAGATATATTTTATAGCTCTCAAAAGTTGACGCCGGAGTTCACAATAAAATTTAGTTTTTTGGTTATTATACGAGATGGGAGGGCCTTAAAAATTGCTCACCTTACCGTCAATAGTTTACAGTTCCATGTCGTAACGTGGAATTAAACTTGTTAGGTAAATTTTTGTAAATACCGAAATAATTGATTTTGCGTCCTTTTTTTTAACTTAATATAAATATGTGACTTAGCCAACAGTAAAATATTTAATTTTCTGATGATTTCACAGTTTCACTTGGCCGATGCATGAATAATGCGATGAGGTGCATGGAAATGATAATTTAACATACAGTGGCCATACAAGTAGATCTTACGTAGGGGCCTTCAAAAGCGTTCAGTTTACCGTGAACAGCAGGTACAAGAAATTCCACGTGCCTGCTACAGTAGGCATCAAGCTAGGAGTGGCTTATCTATAGTCGCTTCACACGCCGATCCTACACCCGATATGCATCAGGAATTAGACTATAGTCCATTCGCGGTTTATTCACACTTTTTGAAACAAACCTTTGAAAAAATCACCCAGTGTATGACGTGTTTGATTGTTGCCTAAATATGTCATGTGGCACAAGCGTTGTATGCTTCTGTTAACTTGAAAGTATCTTGTTTTTTGATAAATCGAACTTTTGCTTATATTTTATATATAAGTTACAATATTTTATTCATAATTAAGTGAAAAAAAAGTGATAAGATAGGTATGTTGGTAATGCTGAATAAGAAATAGTTTTTGTGCAAAATGCTATTACAGTGACTGCGCACGAATGGAGTGCATCGTCCCTTTTGGTGTAATTTTCTATTCTCGGTTAAGATTTGTTTGCATGAGGCAGAGGAATATCCTGAAAGTAGAACTTAAGCAGGGCTTCAGAAAATCTGGGAAGTAACCATGAAAGGACTACAGGAGTTCTTGAATGGAAACGCGGGTTCGCAACACGCCAGCCAGTGGTTCAGATAGCCGAGAGGTGCCTTAAGCGGGGCGTCCGGCGCGCAGCACGGCCTTAATCTCGGCCGCGCCTGTTCCGGCTGGCGCTGACCCACAAACGGGCGGCGGGTCGTTCACACCTGGTGACGTCACGATGAGACACAACTCCCCTGCAGGGCGCCCCGCGCTGACCCACATCCGGCCGTCGTCGCCTGCGCGCGCTTCCTGCCCGGATCCATCTGGCTCGTTCTTGGCCAACGGATTCTCCGCTCAACCTTAAGGCTCCTGCCTACCTTGAGCTTTTTTCCGCGTCTGAGACCGATAAGCGCGGGAGCGATAAGGTCGACACTGCCACGAGCATTGAGTGCCCCATCGCCGCTAAGCGCAAGACTCTGAACTGGTGCACAGTGTTCTCGTCGCACTACGTGTACCTATGAGCCTTTCAGTGGTGACACTATTACCATAGTGGTGGAAAGTCTGTAGGAAATTTCAATGCAGGCCCCTTCAGTAGTTTTGTATGTATCTGAAGAGTAGATGTTGAGATACAACGCTTTGAAAAGCCGCCTTTAACCATTTTGGAGTACTCTGAAATGGTGTTTCTAATGTAGTCCTGCATTGCGTCTTGAAAGCACTCAACAGCCCTCGTCTGAAGTGCGTCTTCTTTTCATATATTTGCACATCGGACGCACGTTTGAGAAACGTGTATTTTGAACACACCGCAACGAAGTTCAAGAGCCAGGTAGGCGGGAGCCTTAAGGCGCCTCCCTTGCGAAAAAAAAAATTTAACGCCTCAAGGTCGCCTCCGGCTATAACGAAACATTGCGACGGCGAAGGAAAACGTCGTACAAGCTTCGAAACACTGTTTTACGCAAGAACAAATATCACTTACGGTGATTTCTGCTGACTTCGACACTTTTATACGACCGCATTTTTTGTTTCAGTAACCTGATTTTACAAACTGGTAAAATATAGACTTTCTTTTCTGCCCTTGAAAAAAATCACATTGAAACATTTCTTAGTTTTCTAAACATTAGAGAAGTCTCGACTGCTTACAATGTAACCCTTATACAACTAGGCAGGTCCCTTAAGGCCTCCCTGCACCTGCAGCTGTTTTGCGCGTTTAAGTCCCAGACGCGAGGGAGCTGTACGTGCGACTTTATAACACGCGCGCCAAGTGTCTCATAGCTGCTACGCGCAAGGCGTGCAGTATTTACGTCGATACCCTGTACTGAGCAAATTATATGTGTGATAGTGGGACTATAAACACGATAAAACCCCGCAGATGAAACTACGCCTCTATGTTTGTACTTTTCTCCTATCTCCTAAGAAAAATGCTTAGGCAAGTTCTAAAAATGCAATTTTTTAAAAATCATTGTCACTTTTTTTTAAAAACGCTTCATGTCATAAAAGTAAAAAAAAAAAAAACGGGCATAGGTAATTGGTTTTACCTTTTGTGGTAAAATGTTGTATTCCCAGAACATTTGTTTGCTGAGATACGCGTATTCCGCAAACGATCTCGCAGCAATTAGTTTAGTACACAGTCCTCTTAACCGTCTAATTCGGGAGGATCCGGGTTCGATTCACGGCCTGGCCATCCTGATTTCGCTATCCCGTTGGAAGCCATATCCGCTTGACTTTCGCGAAAAAAAAAATTTTACGCTCGTTCCGGTCCTCAAGATTCTGCGTTCATGCCAGCAACTTTCATTGGATGATTTATGCGGAACGTTTTATGCTATTCTTGGAAAACACTTCAGGCGCGTAAGAATTCAAATCGTCCAATGCTGAAAGTGGATTCTGAGCTGCAGGTTTCTGAAATACAACAGTCGTCAGAACGTTTCCTGAAAACCAAGAGTCACTAGCCACAATCAATCCATATCTAGTCAAATTTCAGTAAACACGATTTTCACTTAGTGTGACAACATGGGCTTATAATCTCTATCAGTTATATACAGTAATACGGAACTTAATACTTGATTTAATTCAGGAAATGGGGCCACGGTAACCCCGCGGCTAGTGCACCACCCTCTCAACCAAGGCTATTCGGGTTCGATTCCAGTTGGGCACACACTCGGATTTTCGCATGTGGGTATCTTGACGGACGTTGCCGATGGTCGATGAGTTTTCTTGGGGAACTCCCATTTCTCCCAACTGATACGTTCTGTCACCGCCCTATCCCGCCTAGTGTCTAGTTACATTTCATTCTTAAAGGACAGCGGACACCTACGTATCTCACCTCTAAAGGCCTTCGATATGTGGGTGCTATTTCCGCCGTAGCGTGGCACTTGCGTACTATTTACTATTATTAGGGAAATAATGTTTGTGCGAATTTATTTTTATTGGTCCAGTAGTACGGAGCTTCCAAGTGTCTATAGTTCGCGCAGGTTTAGTCTGATTTACGAAAAAAAAAAAAAAAACTACCGTGTTTTTAAGAATCATAAATGCATCATTTAAATCTGGGAAGCGACGCGTAACACTCATTGTCTCTCAAAGCTACGCCACTGTTTTTTTCTGAAACTTAAGTTTCTTCTACAGTTGAAAAGCGAATAACGTAAAGTAGTCGCGTGACTGAACGTCTTATTAAGATGTATTTTTTAAACTGGAGGTCAGTGATTTTTATTGTTATTTTAGTTATTAATTTATTTATATGAAATTACATTGATTATTTATTTTTGTGGTTTATTTATATTTTGTTTTGTAGTTAGCTCCATATTTATTTGTATTTATACCGTATAGTAAAGTAATAGTTATATTTATAATTTTATTATTATTATAGTAATAATCGGTGGAGCGGTAAGGTAGACATGATTCTAAAAATTCCCCAGTGTCACTAGCTACGTGCGTTATTACTGGACGGAAGGTACGGAGGAATGATGCACAATAGTCTAACAGAACATCCTAAGTATAGATCTCGCCTGTGTTGAATGAACTTCAAACCAAATATAGTCCTAGTTCGCCATCGTAGATTGAGGCTGACCGGAAGTCTCGATGTTGGCTTCCTCTTTGCCCGCAGCATTTACCTCTTCCGATCTATTTACCATGGCAACCTCTGACACAAAAAATTCTAAAATAAAGCGTCTGGTCATGGCGTGCTGGGTTCGAATCATGAGCTAGTCATGGAGGCATATGACGTTTTACTGTGAAAAACGAAGAAAGGAAATACTGTAATTTAACGAGGGCCGCGATGTTAAAAGTAAGGATGTGGATAGGTGTTGAAATGGCGAAAATATTAAGTACGGGATAATTATAAAAGAAATATAATGCTTCTTGAGGACTGAAAACCATCGATCCGGCAAATTAAATGGCGATGATACTAAGAACCACAATTCAAAATCTACGAGCTAACTGAAGTTTCTGCTGCTGCAATATCCGTACGCTGGGTGAGGAATGAGGACTGACTCGTGCCAGGAAGCATTGTAGACTTGTGTTAAAACTACTTTTTTTTCACTACTATCTAGAGTGTTTTTCAACGGAGATAAGATAAACATACATATTTAAATTATTTTTAATAAGCCCTACTTAAAATTTTAACAATGAACACTATCGTATTAGATTTCTTCGCTTAAAAAGTAATGTAACATAAGCTAAGAAATTATCTTAATGTGTTTTTATTTAAAAAATGTATATTTCAGAATTATTAAACGTATTTAAAACACGGAAATTTTGCAGTGACTTGCAAATGATTTTGTTAACTAAGATTTCACTGAAATCATCCCTTTTGTGTCTGTAAAATATTTTGTATGGTATAGGTGCCATTGTCTTTTCAGCTTCGTTAAGTTATAATGCTTGGCTTTTTTTTCAGAGATGTTAAATTTTCAGCATTAAACATAAATAGGAGAAATAACCAACTGTTTGACCTTAGTAAACCTGTTCCAATAGAGAATGCACTTTCTCTTGCGTCGGCACTGAAAGGTACCGTTGGAATCCTCGTTTTTTATCGCCGTGACCTCCTGGAAGCTCTTCTTGAGGTTTTCAGCCGCGGTGGGCCCGCAGTAACGGGACATCGGCTCGCGAGAGTCCGCTTCGCCCTTGCGTCGTCTTCCAGGAGTGAGGGGCTCCAGTTCCTGTTTCACTCGTGCGTTCAAGTCTCCAGGAATTCACCATGCGCTTTCTCGCTTTACGTCACAGATAACTCAGCCATCGCTGGGAATTTTATACGTCCATAGTTTTACATACAGTCAAGAATAACAATGCATTTTTAATTAGTAAATTTTTATACCTTTACTCTGCCCTTTTACGGGCGTCCAAGAGATTAAATTTATTTTCAAAATTTTTAGCATATTACATTCTATACGTTGCAAATAATCTGGGGAAAAAATAAAAAAAATAACTTTGACAAAAGAATAAATAATTGTATGCATTAAATTCATTTTTTTTCATACAATTTTCAAAATGAAAAAAGTTGAAAATATGATTTAATGTTTCTAGAACATCAAGAAGAGTATTTCTTTAAAATGAATTATTCGCTTCGCGCTTGTTTCAATTTTCAGTTTTGAGATTAAATTTAAGATCAAAATGAGCATAAGTTGAACTTTTACCGAAGATGAACAAAGTATCGGTTTTTAATGAAATTACATGTCATTCCTGTGACTTAAGATAAAACCAAATTTCAGTGTTTTAGAAACTTTTGTAAATTTATACGAGTTAAGACTTTAGTTAAAACCCACACACTTCTGCAAAAATAATATGATGACTTAAATTTGTTTAATGATTTGGTATAGTATCCTCAAGATCTGGAAAAAAAAGTTTCGGCTCTCAAACAGTTTTAAGAAAAAGAGTTTAATGCATGGTTCACGGATAACTAAACAGGTCTGAAATTATTCTTCGAAAATATCCTTGACAATAACTATACGAACGTAAACGTAAGCACTGAGTGACATTATCTACTGTAATGTTACCCATTAATTATGTGTTAACGTCTTGTTTGTGGCCACTGAAAGTGACTACTTTTCGTGTTAATACGCACTGAATCAACATCATAGTAACGCATATATGTTTCTGGACAATCTCGGCGATGGTAATTATTAACTTTGGTGAAAAAAATATACGAGTTACAGAATAAAGAAGTTTTTGAAATACTTACGTAACCTTGCGCTAGCTGCATCAACTTTCGCATTGACAGTTTTGGTTGTCGCGAATTGGTTTCTCTGTGGCTACGTGTTTCCTTCAAGCATTAATAACGCATGAAACTTACAAGTTGAAATTATCAGTTTCGTGATTATCTTTATTCGTATGATGTGTTACGACTTTGTATTTTATTAATTAACCCCCCATCCCTATCACCTCCTACACGAAATTACTGTTTAAGCCGCTGAGTGAATAATGAAAGAAAATCTTTTACGCAAAAGTTGTGCGTATGTCTTTTGTTGTGACCCACAAACGTGAAACTATTCTGGAAGTGGCACACCCGGCTTAGTTGAGAGACGCAGGCGGCTACGCAGGCAGCAGACCAGAAAGTGGCACGCGACATACCTGCTGCAACCCGGTTATCCCATTATGGCTCCGCGCTAGCCGACGACCCTAGCGGCAGTTCAGAAAATCGACGACGAGGAAACGCTTCAAGTTACAGCTACCCGCCCCCTCTTTACTAGCACTTTTTCCTATCATAATAAAGAGCATGATTCCTATCCTCTGNTTCTCTACTAGCACTTTTTTCCTATCACAATAAAGAGCATGATTCCTATCCTCTGTCTCCTGTAGCGTTTTCTGTTAAACATGATAATGCATGAAACAATTTTTTNCTCTTTACTAGCACTTTTTCCTATCATAATAAAGAGCATGATTCCTATCCTCTGTCTCCTGTAGCGTTTTCTGTTAAACATGATAATGCATGAAACAATTTTTTTGATTCTTTCCTGTCGAAAGGGTTTTTACGGTGACTATGCCGGTTTTTCCCTTTCTCTTCTAATTATAGTTTAGCTATAAGTACACTTAGGGAGGTTGTCATGGCCACAGTCTGGCCATGGCAGCCCAATCCCTCTTTGCCGTGATGCATGTCTCCTTGCATGATACTCCCTTCCTTGTAGGCGTATGGGGCCTAGCCCTGAGACGCACTTAAAACTCCCGTCCCTATCGCAGGTTCATATAACACTTAGTTTTAGAGCAGTTAGTAAAAAAAAAGCTTCAGGTTGTGCAGGTCAGTTGCTATTCAGTGTTTACGTCGTCAGTCGCTGGGATTGCGAACGCACGGGCGCTTGACTTCTTCAAGGATGAATTACCTGTTTCCAGCGGGTGACCTTGCACGACCTAGGCTTTGCAATCATCTGACNNNNTTAACGTCCCGTATCACTGAACTTTTTTTCAACCTCCCTGCGTAACTGGAGAGTTTGCGTGCAGCGCGTGGACTCCTAGGTTCGAATCCCATGCTAGGCTCTCCCAACCATCGCAGTTAGCTTATTCGCACACATTTGTGCAGCTGATAAGGAACATAGTGGTAGTTGAACTTCTAAATACGTCATAACGCTGACGGGTAATCATGCACTTTTTATAGTCTATCTATAACGAACTTATGCTATCTTCGGCGTTGTCGGTATGGTAAAATATAAGCACCGGGTCACCGAAATACGTTTCATATTTACATGCTATTAATTTTCATTCGCCAAATAAATACCACCACCGCAGGTAAACTCCTTTAGTTGTGCCTCTGGGGTTACTATTGCCAGCGAAGTGACACACAAAGTGCATAAACACTTCCTTACAGATCACAGCAGACGTGCCACGACAGCTGCTGATCCTGCCACGGGATCTTCAGTTGCTGAAGAACTACGTAGTGTGGACGTAGGAGCGTTCTTGCAGGACTTCACTTGTCGCCTCGCGTATCTCAGATTTAATGCCGAAGCTATTATGACCCTCGCAAACCATATTACGCGATGGAATTTGTCATCAACACCACGGCCTGAGTTCCGGCGAAATTTCGTTTAACTATTACATTTACGTAATTACTGACAGAGGAAATTCATCCGTCGGACTTTAACTAACTCAGATTAACTGCCACTGACGCGAAAAGAACTCAGGGTTGTTCTTTTGGCGTTAAAAATGCGTGAGGGACGATACACGTGTTTTACAAAGAATTTTATTAAAATTACATTTTCTTTTAAAATTATTGATTTGTGAATCGCCCTTTGAAGAGCCTTCGAAAACTCTCAATGGTGTAGTCAGACAAAAAAAACTAACAAACAAGAATAAAAAATGGTTGCCTGTAAAGTCGGTTTTACGGGCGAAGATTNGATAATAATGTCTTGTAGGATTGGCAACAACGGTGGGCCTAAACATTTCCTCTTCAGTGTAGTAGTGGTTTCCATCACAAAATCAGTGTATCCAACGTTAAACATCTATTTTTCAGTTTAAAATTACAAAAACTATAATAATATTTTGTAAAAAATAAATTTTAAAAAAATTAAAAAAATTTTACTCTATGAATATTTATTCTTTTTAGCTCCTGAAATATTTCCAAGTTTCTTCCAATGTTGGCACTACGCACACCTACCTTGAGATTGTTTCGGAACAGACGCGCGTGTGTTCGCGGCCCGGCCACGGCGCACTAACCTGTTAGCAAGAGTGGTCGCTGGGTGCTCCTCGACTGTAGCGGGTCTTGACGCCTGACGTCGCGGCGGGAGTGGAAATGAAGATGCCGGCGCCTTGAACTTGCTATATAACCGCTGGCCTACTTGAGCGGCAGGACGGTGNTAATGTCTTGTAGGATTGGCAACAACGGTGGGCCTAAACATTTCCTCTTCAGTGTAGTAGTGGTTTCCATCACAAAATCAGTGCATCCTACGTTAAACATCTATTTTTCAGTTTAAAATTACAAAAACTATAATAATATTTTGTAAAAAATAAATTTTAAAAAAATTTTAAAAATTTTACTCTATGAATATTTATTCTTTTTAGCTCCTGAAATATTTCCAAGTTTGTTCCAATGTTGGCACTACGCACACCTACCTTGAGATTGTTTCGGAACAGACGCGCGTGTGTTCGCGGCCCGGCCACGGC
Source organism: Clitarchus hookeri (assembly GCA_002778355.1). NCBI lineage: Eukaryota > Metazoa > Arthropoda > Insecta > Phasmatodea > Phasmatidae > Clitarchus > Clitarchus hookeri. Next base: position 144,705 of record NQII01006350.1, read on the forward strand.
GCACTAACCTGTTAGCAAGAGTGGTCGCTGGGTGCTCCTCGACTGTAGCGGGTCTTGACGCCTGACGTCGCGGCGGGAGTGGAAATGAAGATGCCGGCGCCTTGAACTTGCTATATAACCGCTGGCCTACTTGAGCGGCAGGACGGTGGTGGGGCGGTTCTGTTATCCGTGGCCGGCTGCGTGCTCACTGGCGCAGCTCTGACCACCCCCCCGCGCCTCGGGCCGCCTTGCCATTGGTTCCCCGTCTCGCATTTCATTATCTTCTGTTTTGTTTCGCAGGCCGCGCTGGCTGAGCTGTTAGACTGCTCGCCTCCCGCCGAGGCGAACCGGGTTCAATCCCCGGCCGGGTCGCTCCCGGTTTTCGCAAGTGGGAATCGTGCCGGACGATGCCGCTGCTCCGCGGATTTTTCTCGGGGATCTCCTGTTTCCCCCACCCTTGCGTTCCGGCGCTACTCCATTCCCCCCTCATTTCGCCCCCATTGGCTCTCAAGACCTCGTTGGTAAGGGGCGCCCAAATATCTCAACTTAACTTCTCTGTTAACTGAGCACTTTTGAAATTAACATTTAAAAAATGTCACTGCCCCTACTGAGTTTACTGTAACGAGCACACTGACTGGCATGCACCCTGTAAAGTTGGCAACTTCGGAGATAAAGTAGTTCCATGTATTAACTTTGAATTAAAAGTGTTAAGCAAACATTTGTGAATACTGAAATTATTTTATTTTGCTACGTGCTTTTTTATGTTTGTAAGTATAATAATTAGCACATTTGTAAAGTATTCGCTTTTCTATTAATTTCACAGTTTCCCTTGACCAATGAATGAATAAAGTGAACAGGCCCACTTCAATGTTAATTTTGCATACGGCGGAGGAATACAAATGGGCAGAAAAAATAGCTGGCACAAAACTTAGCATTTTCTAAAAAGTGTGAAACCGTATTTATAGAACTAAAACCTCTTGAATTTTAAAAGATAACCGTGTCTTTAGATACTTAGAATTTTTTTTTGAACACCGTAACTCNCGTGTCTTTAGATACTTAGAATTTTTTTTTGAACACCGTAACTCATTTAACATCAACAGAACAAAATAATTAAAATGCATAATTGTTACTGATCATTAAAATTTATAAAATTGATACATATTTTTGCTAACTACTTTGTGAAAAAGAAATGGCTACAAAGATNTCATTTAACATCAACAGAACAAAATAATTAAAATGCATAATTGTTACTGATCATTAAAATTTATAAAATTGATACAAATTTTTTTAACTACTTTGTGAAAAAGAAATGGCTACAAAGATGATTAACAAAAGTAACTTTTGCGGGATGCATATTACACATTTATAGATAGCAAAAATGTATGGCTGTCATTTTTTAAGCTTCGCGGAGAAAATGGGAGCTACCCGAGAAAACCCACCGACAATTTTTTTTCACTGACTTGATTATAGGCCTTCCCTTTACTGCAATCTTTCATGACATATCACTCCTGTATAAAAAAAAATATATATTTATAGTCCATTCATGGTTACTTCCAACTTTTCGGAATCACTAAGTTCTACTTTCAGTATTCATTTGCCTTGTGCAAACAAAGGTTAATTAATATAAGTCTAGAAAATTCCACCAAAGGGACAACGCACCACATTTATGCGCACTTAGTTAAATAGTACTTTGCACGAGAACGATTTCTTACTAGGCATTACCAACATTCTCTCTGTTCTCATTTGTACTGATAACAAATTAAATGTTATAATTTATAGATAAAATTTAAGTTAAAGTTCAATTGAACAAAAACTTAGACACTTTTACGTCAACAGAAGTATAAAACGCTTATGATACATGATATTAGGAAACAATCAAACACGTCGTACATAATGTGATTTTTGAAAGGTTTGTTTTAAAAAGTGTGAAGATACCGCGAATAGACGCTGTTTAAGTAAATTGCACTTTGAGCAAGTTGGAGCAAGTATGTAAAGCGGCGATAAAAATTGTGTTAATGAAAAGGAAAATAATAACCCTCTATGAACAGCATCCCAAATATTAATTTAATAAATGGTAGTTTATAAAATTAAATAAATTGTGTGGTAAAATTAACAGTTTTTTCCTCCTCCGCAGTTTTTGATCAATGTAAATTCAGTGAATATGGCAGTAATTGGCATCTACACAAAGGCAAATTATCTTAAGTGCGATTGCACCTGATCATGCTCAGCCATGGTAGAGGCGAGCCATAATTGGCGAGTTGTAAATACCGTTGCAACAAAATTGCTGGGGACTTCGGGCATGCAGCACGCAACTACGATAAGTAAAAAAAAAAGCACTTAAATATCATATAATTTTCAAGAAATGTTTAGTTTCGGTTTCAAACACTAAGTTGTGAGGTAAAGGTGAAACTTTGAAGGAGAATTTAGAACAAATTCAAGTAGAGTATATTGCGATTTGAATCAGAACTGTTACTACCAAGGGAAGCGTTCGAAGCTATTTTTATTTACTTCTTTTATTGTGATTTTATGCCATTATGCTGATTGGCTAAGGGCACGGTAGTCTTTACTTAATTTCGTTTTAGCGTATTTTTTAAAGTTATACTTCTTTTGGTGCGTTGAGTGTAAAAGTTTAGTGTGCAACGGAAGTTGCGCGCGCACAGTGTAACGAAATTCGACAGTGAACGTGGTAGGGATGTTTTTCTCGTGTCTCGGGGAAGCAATCAACCCATTTTTACAAAATTTGGCAAAGATGTTTTACTGTGTTAGGCCATAACAATAGATGCATTTTATTTTAGTCACGCCAAAGAAATGTAACTTCTAACGCGCGTACATAAGTACACGCACCCATTTTTTTTTCTTAATATATTTTCTTTCAAACTTTTTAATTCTTTTCTTATAATTTCGTGAGCTGCAAAGATAAATTTTTGTTATTTTTTAAACGTACTTATCACTCTTACAATTTGAAATGCAGAATTGGTTAGAGAACTATGTTCCTTGCGTGTCGGTATCAGACTGGAACGCCCTTCTACATAGTACACACAGTGAACTCCGTGATGCGTGGCTGCCTACGCTCAAGGCGCCAGTCAGTCCATAAACTTTTTGGCTGTTGTAGTACTACTTATCCTGGAATTAAACCCGAAACCTCAGTGCTTGGATGTAATTCCATAGCAACCCTGGTCACCGCGGGGGTCGCCTCTTTGGTTAACGTGTTGCTAGATTCGCAATTGTGTCACTTCTTTGTTCACGTTTTACTGAACACTTTTCAAAGCCCTGCCCAGGATCTACTTTTCTACTAATTTTCTGTCCTGTCGTCATTACGTAAATAATTGACATTACAATGGAAACCGGTCACCTTATTCTTGTGTGAATCAAGTTAAAATTTGAAACTGATAACTACATAAAATAGTTAAAAATATACCTATTATTTATTATTTTAATTTGCATAAAACAAACTGAAAATAAGTTGCATTATAGTCTGCGGGCACAAATTTAAACGTCGCACTTGTAATACGACGTTAAAACTTGGAACTACTTTTCTCACATTGCCATTGCTGCCAGCTCTTTAGGAGAATGTCAGTCAGCCTGTATGATAAAATATGATATTCGGTAAGTGGATGAAATTATTTCCAAAAGGTTGATTTCAAAAATTTTCAAGTAACAGCGAACCAGCTATACTTATAGAACTGTTTCACATTTAACTGAAAACTTTCTGAAGTCATTTTCTTACTATACTCTATGTACCCTTCCATGGTATCCTTACTTCGAACGAGAANAACTGAAAACTTTCTGAAGTCATTTTCTTACTATACTCTATGTACCCTTCCATGGTATCCTTACTTCGAACGAGAGACACTGTGGAATATTCAGGAACACGGATACCTTGGAATTACACAAATTGCTGATTTAATGGCCACGGAACACATTTATCATTAGTTCACAATCTCAACCACATAATAGGCGAGTGTACAGATGCGAAAAAAAGCCGTGGCGGTTTCCTTTGAGGTAGGAGCACCCATTCGCTGATTGGCTGCGAGAGGCTTTGGTACGGGCCTTGTCTGACTGGCTACTGCGTGCTACGGATGATTCCCTATTGGCTGGACTGCCGGCAGGCAAGTAAGTTACCAGGCGTTGATTGGCGAAAGGCGTTCCAGTATTTTAGTAGCCAGCGTCACCATTTCGCTGGTACAAACGGCTTTCTCGCCTCTGTGTATGAATGTTATACTTTCAATAAGACGTAAATCCAAACATATACTTTTTCTAATTTGCTACCAACTTACTCCGGGACCTATGCGTATAAATAGGTATAAAGGCAAACAAGGATAAAAATAATTTTTCCATGTGTTTACTTAAATTATGTTTTTATTTAACTGTGAACAACATATAAAAATACGCGAAGCAGTAACTACTTTTTTTTTTTCATATTTTAAAATGCTACGACACCGAAAGGACACGTTGTAATAAGTAATTGTCGGATTCCAACTATGAAATCCTTCCCAACTCAATGTAATCGTTAAACTGATTTATTTTGGTTAAACAAACGGTTCAAAATTGAAAAAGAAAAAAATTTTGAGAAACTAAATACTTATCTTTAGTAATAATTAACTCATGCAATGTTAGCTATTATTTATGTATCTTAACGCATTTTTTTTTGTGATAAGTGTGCTGGTCTCATTCTAATAACGTTCTCATAGTACACCTTGGTCAATAAGGAAAATAATCTCAGGAAACTGATTCACAAAANGGTCTCATTCTAATAACGTTCTCATAGTACACCTTGGTCAATAAGGAAAATAATCTCAGGAAACTGATTCACAAAATATAGTGCAAGTGCTCTGAGACTATCACTACAGCTACCGGAGGGGCGTTAACAGTAGGCCATAGTATTGCCTACCCGTTCCAAGCTGAACATACTTCGTTTTTTAGGCTGGAAGTGGGGTTGAAGGGGCCAAAAACAGTTTCGGGTCAAGGATATTACAAAAAAAAAATTACGGAATGTTTACGTTGGTACGGCAGAAAAATAAAAAATATGTTGCAGGTGCTTCATGAATTAAAAACGTTACAAAACAGGATGTTAACATTGAGCATGTTTCTTCGCAACCACCACATTTTTTTTTTTACTGCCGCCCACAGAAAGAAGTTTAGAATGATTTCAGCAAGAGCTTACTTACGCCTTACTTCAGGATAATGCCCTATGGCGTAATGAAATGATGAAACAGCGTAAGGAACATATAGAAAGAAGCAAATCACTCTGACTAAATATTCTCTCACAAAGTTAGTCTGTTAGCTATATATAGTTGCTCTTCCTAGGTTTTCTATATTTGTTTTATAAAACTGGTAGACTTCACTTAATAAATTTAGAGATAATTTACGTCCCAAACGCCCTTAAGGTTCCCGCCTGCCTGGAGAATTTTTCCGCGTTTGAGGCCGAGAAGCGCGGGTGCGATAAGGGCAACACTACCACACGCATCAAGTGCACCATCGCCTCTAAGCACAAGGCTCTGAAATGGCGTGCGGTGTTCTCGTCGTGCTCCGGGGAACTACGGGACTTTCAACAGTGTCCCTGCTATTTTATTAGTGGAAAGTCTGTGTAAAGGTTCAAATCAGACCCCTTGAGTGTTTTTGTATGTATCTGACGCGTATTTTTTTTTTTTTTTTTTTTTTTTTTTTTTTTAGATACGGCGCTTTGTAAAAACAGTTTTCAGCCGTTTTGGAGTACTCTGGGATGGTGTCTCTAATGTGTGTGACGTCTTGAAACCACTCGACAGATCTCGTCCGTAAGGCGTGTTCTTTTCGTAGATAAGCACGTTGGACGCATGTGTCATAGTTTCGTGGAAAATCACGTATTTCGAACATTGCAACGCAGTTCAAGGGACCGGCGGTAGGCTCTTGATGACAAGTTTAATCCCTGGGAAGACATTTGGTTACATCTGGAGTGCGCTGGCGGCCCTCCGGCCGGGAGGCTAGCACGTCTGCCGTTGAGCACGCAGCCGCGAATACCTGCTGCAGCCGGGTCCGCAGGTATCTATCTTCTCTTCCTCGTCGACGAAGCCGCGACCCTCTTCTGGAATAATGAGCCGGCAATAACACGTGATAGGCCAGGACACGGTGGCAACGAAGACGGCTCCGCACCGAAGAAGTCTTGAATACTTTCTTTCCACCCGTTTCTTTCCCACGCGAGACGTCCTCACCTCCAAGGTGATCGGTAAACATCGAGACCACTACGTGTCACGCGTTGTATGCTTCCGCCATATGCAAAATTAACATTGCCACGGGCCTCTTCGCTTTATTCATGCGACGGTCAAGTGAAACTGTGAAATTATCACCAAAGCAAATGTTTTACATATTTTCTCATTCTTACACTTACACGCATTAAAAAATACACATATAAAAATAAGTTATTTCTGTTAGATGTTTACCTAACACTTTTAATTTTAAAAAAATGGCGTGTGGGGAGTGCACCCGGGGCAAGGGGACACCCTCCGAGTGACGGTCTTTCCAGCTGGGACCCGTAGGTGACCGTCATCCCCGGGCATGACAGAAATGAAACCCTGGTATGGAGCGGCGCTGTAATGCAAGGACGGGGGAAGCGGAAGTGCCCCGAGAAAACCCGCCGGCAAGCGGCATCGTCAAGCACGATTCCCACATACGAGAATCCGGGAGTGGGCCAGCCGGGTATCGAACCCGGATCGCCGTGGTGGGAGGCGAGCGTCCTGGACACTGCGCCACCGCTGCGCCTTTTAATTCAACGTTAAGGCATGGGACTACTTTACATACGTCGTTGCCAACTTTACTGGGTGCACGCCAGTCAGCGTGCCCGTTCAAACATACGCAGGCAAGGCGCAGTGACATTTTTCTTAGGTTGAATTCAGAAATACTCATTTTAACGTGAACAGCCTATTTGCACGTGTGTGTATATGTCTTTATGATTGTGAGTATGTGTGTATAAGAGTATAAGTGTGTAAGTACACACTCACGTAGTATTCCATCCATCGTGTGTAGGTGTGTGCGTGGTAATTTGGACTTTAGTCATATAATTTACAAAACAAATTTGCTCTTAATTATATTTATGTTAATGTGAAGACTGTTCGTATGAGGAATAATTCGCCTCGAACAATTTACCTACATTTTCGCGAACGTTCTTCCGCGCTGTGAAATCGCCGAGGAGCTTTAGGTGGATAAGTGTAGAATTGAGTTTTGTAAACGTACGTCTTAATGCTACTTTTTTCGGTATTTTTTTCTTTTGGTATATCGAATCGCGGTAGTGTTAATTAAATGAGGGAAGTAAAGACGATTCCGATGCACCATAATTTGTCGAAATATCTCCATTGGAATTGGAAATATGCGGGTAAGACTAAGAGTTGTGTATTGTGTGATTCACATCCTGCTTTATGTATTTCGGGTGTTTTCCGGCATTCCCGTGGCTATAATTTGGCGTGTGGTGTGTCGTCGAACTGTTTCTACGAAGTTGACTTCCCNGTGTTTTCCGGCATTCCCGTGGCTATAATTTGGCGTGTGGTGTGTCGTCGAACTGTTTCTACGAAGTTGACTTCCCAGGGTAATCTGTACATGTTTCTCGCAGTAATGGGAATTGATGGAATTAACTATCTGCACAGTTAGTTTTCACGTGCACCTTGTATGAGCATGTGCTTGAGGACGGGAGTGTGTCATATTCCCCGAAATGGCGCAACTGTTTTCGTGTACTTTCATCTTTTGTTTNCATGTGCTTGAGGACGGGAGTGTGTCATATTCCCCGAAATGGCGCAACTGTTTTCGTGTACTTTCATCTTTTGTTTGCCACCGCTTTCACCTCTCTTGTCTTCGTTGTTTGTTGTTATTTGAAGCACATACTCGTTATACGTTCGTCTGATTACTCGTCGTGGTGTATTTTTTTTGTAACATTTCTCTTGAGACTGCAGACTTAAACTTTTTCAGTCCCGAATCAATTTCCGAGCTTCAAGTGTTGCAATCTTTTAATTTGATGACGTGCTCTGTTCTAGTATCGAGAGCGCCTCACGTAACTAGCGAACAAGTGTTGCGAGTTCTCTGATGTCGGCATTAACCATTCACAGATAAGAAGTGCGCAGAAACTTCAAAAAATCAGATCTGTCACACAGAAGACTCTCAAAACACCGCAACACGTGCAACATGTACTCGACCGTGGACACGGGGAATAAACGTGCTAACTTTTTGCGCTCTGTAAACATTTACTCGCATTCAAGACAAGCTGGATTTATGTCTCTTATATCCACCTTTATAGAAAAGATGCTCCTGTTGGTCTCTGCTTTCCCACATACCCCATTCCTGTTGGTTCACGTCACGTTAGGACGCGCTTACTTCACTGAATAAAGTTTATCACTGGCTTGCTTTCAGCCAATATAGTGCCGAGCTGGTTATTTATATTCCCGATAGTTAGTGATGGTGTGCTGTAAATTATTTTTAAGGTCATGTCAAGCATTTGGAACAAAGAAAATGCACTCATGCGAATTTTTTTTTTTTCAGTGGCAGATAAATGTTCATTTTTTTTTAGTGTGACACGATTTACACTAGGGAATTGTGTTCTAGGTGTTAATTCATTTTTCAGAATTCTCTACGTCTTATTTGCACATCTGTCAACAATAACTAACACTGTCTTGTTTTCTGTTATATTCTTGTATTTTTTTAATATATACTAGGATCCCTTGCGACGCGAAACAAATCTCAGCTATGGCGTATGTCGTTACCGTAAGGGATTATGATCGTTTATTGTTACTTTATTGATCAGTGTAACTTAATTAACCGAAAAGGCCTTCTTGTTGCAACTGCACAGGACTCGCCGTTTCCGTGTGAAACGCACGCGAAACTTTCGGAGGCCGCGACACACATCCAGGAGCGTGGGAAGTGCCAACGCTTCTTGCGGGGAATCACACGCCGACTGTCGCCACCACAAACAAACAGGCAGCTACTGTATCGTAAGCTTATTAATGTATAGTACACTGAAGAGCCAAAAAAAAAAGTGGTACACCTGCCTAATATCGTGTGGGGCCCCCCGAGCACGCAGAAATGCCGCAAGACGACGTGGCATGGACTTGACTAATGTCTGAAGGTATGCAGGAGGCAATTCACATCATTAATCCTGCAGGACAGTTCACAAATACAATCTGGGCCAATTTGAGAAAGGGTTGCACGTCTGTCATGTTTAATGATTCTCGTCAGTCGTCGTTTGTCCCGTTCTTTCACGATCTTTTTCCGGCCGCAGCGATGTCGAAGATGTTATGTTTTACCGGATTCCAGATATTCGCGGTGCACTCGTGAAATGGTCGTACGCGAACATCCAAATGTTATCGCTACCTCGGAGATGTTATGTCCCATCTCTCGTGCACCGACTATAACACCACGTTCAAACTCACTTAAATCTCGATAACCTGCCATTGTAGCAACAGTAACCGATCTAGCTGCCGACCGCATCGCGTTACTCTGATTGGTTCCATACCTCTGTTATTTGCATACGCATGCCTATACCATTTTTTTTGGCTCTTCAGTGTAAATGCTGTTTGAAGTAAGCGTCCATCGCGTGTGCAGTGAACACAGCAGAATACCGTACACGCACGTACGTATTATTGCATACGAGCTAGGCGTTGTATCTCTGCAGCCGGAGCTTTGTGTGCGTTTTAGTAATTAAAAAAACGGCGAGTCCTTGACAGTTGAAACAAGAGGACCATTTTTGTTAATTAGACCACACTGCTCAATAAACCAGCATCAGAAGTTCATAATTCCTGGCGGTAGAAAAGTTACGTGCAAAAAAGAGGATGGCTACCACTGTTATTTACATTACGAGGGGACGTATTAATGAGAGTCTGCTCTTAGGTTGAAGATACCGATAAATAAAACGATGACCGGAGAATGGCAGCTTACACTCGCTCCGGTTATGCTAAAAAAACATTCAAATCTAAGTTTTTAAGGATTTATATCTCCCTTAGTATCCAGTTTAGAGAATACAGTGTACTATATNTCAGAGAATGGTAGCTTAAACTCGCTCCGTGTATGCTAAAAAACATTCAAATCTAAGTTTTTAAGGATTTATATCTCCCTTAGTATCCAGTTTAGAGAATACAGTGTACTATATACTTCCCACTTCATTTTTCATAAAGAAACACCTCACGAAGTAGTTCCGCCCCATCTTGTGTGTCTATATATGTGTATATACATATATGTACATATATATATATATATATATATATAGAGAGAGAGAGAGAAAGACTACTACGATCCAAACCAACCCCCACCCTCTTCCTTATTGCTTCACACGACAAGTTCATTGGCGCCCGAACACACAAGTGTCAGATGTTCAACATGTATGTATGTAAACAATGCGCTACGTTTTCCTGTATTTTATAATAAGCCTCGATATATATACATATATATGTATATATATACATATATATAAACATACACACACCAAAATTATTATCTGGCTTTGTGGCGCAATTTATTCAGAGAATGTATCGTATTTTAATACAACCCAAATAGTTTATAAATGTGAATTCTTACAGCGGCATACAGAAAGTAATGCTGATATTGTTTCTTTCCGCCCACCTGTTTTTTGGCTTATAAAGTTATGCTTATCAGAAAGTTCCTGGTAAAGTTAAAACCTTTTTGTATGGCTGTAACTGGACCTAAAAAAAAATTATAAAAAAATGTTTCGTATTATTTTTTAATATTTTGGGATTCTGTAATGGGCAGCATGCGCTACAACTTCAAGAAAATGTTTTTTGTCTTGGTAATAAATTTTTTTTTCCCACAAAAACAGCACAAAATTTCAGCTGAGAAATATGGAGTCACTTAAAGTGATGCACGTTTGAATTTTAAGAGCTTAAAGAACATGTTAATACAGAAGATCAACNGAAATATGGAGTCACTTAAAGTGATGCACGTTTGAATTTTAAGAGCTTAAAGAACATGTTAATACAGAAGATCAACCATTCTGAACCCCGGTATAGTCCGTACATAATTTTCTAGTTGTCTCCGTACTGATTGGAACTAGCGACGACGACTCAGTACTTGATTCCACATGCAGTATATAACCCGTCCTGATTCATCGCATACCTGCCACTCCTGCTTGAAATTAAAAAAAAATTTCGTGTTTTTATTTTGGCATTTACAAAAAATATGTTGTCACCTACAAAACGTTTTGTTGTTATTTACATTGCCAAATATTTTCTTTGTGGTGAAAACAAAATTATTTAGTTCTCACCACTAAACTTTTGTGGCCACTTAAATTTACTTTGTGCTGACTATACAAAACATTTGGCACTGTGGCATCACCAGAAAAAAATCTGTGTTGCTTAACAAGAATTGTATATAGGTTCTAGCAACCGGACGGCAGAAAATTGCAATAATACGTAGTAAAGTAATTTATTTTCCTTTTAATTCGTTTATTTATAGTTTAGAAAATTTTCAGACATTTTCGTAATATATTTTCTTGCAATACGCTTGTCAACGTCACGAAATAAAATAACATTTATTTCTGCTCAGAAATTCTTAGGTAAACAGTGATCAGTGCTGGGTACGTGTGATAGAAGTGATGATAATTCTAACGTAGGTTACTTAATAAATATACGTGAAAAATTCACCAGTTTTTTGGAGACAAGATAGAATTCAAATGTTCTAAGTTTACGCTATTTTGTCAATGTGTCCAAGCATTATTTGACACTTCCTGGAAAATCCTGAGCTGGTAATAAACATACAACAAAAAGCTGGTCCAATCATCGCCTTGCACTGTGACAGCTAGTGACCAATGAGCAGCTGATAAAGACTGTTCACGGTAAACTGAGCACTTTATAAAGTATTACCACGCGCCTGATTTCTTTATTCATGCGCCCATCAAGTGAAACTACGAAATTATTAGAAAAGGTAATAATTTACAAATTTGCTTATTCTTACACATACTTGCATTAGAACTACTTGCATTAGAACAAGATAAAGCAAAATAAATAATTTCAGTATTCGCAAATATTTACCTAACACTTTTAGTTGAAACGCTAAGACATGGAACTACTTTCCCTCCGTCGTTACCAACTTAACTGTGCACATGTTGGTGAGCGCACCGTTCAGAAATATGCGAGTAAGGGGCAGTGACATTTTTCAATGGTTGATTCTAAAAGTGCCCAATAAACCTCGAGCAGCGTATAGCTGAATGACTGTACACGAGTGTGAAGTCTGAACTGCAGGTCATTAAGCTCGCACATTCTTCACGTCTCAAGCAATTAATTAGTAACGTCATTAAGTAGAGGCTTGCGTTGTAGTGTGTGCCGGGTTCAAGAACTGTAGTTGTGATTTAGGGACCACCAGGTCGTGAACAGTGAACAGTTAGATCGCGTGCATGCGTTTGCCGGTGAACCGTCTGCGTTTTCCCGGTCACCGTGACGGGACACTTAACGGTCCAGTTTGCAAACTCGAGCTCAATTTTTAGAACCTGGCCTCGAAGCTTTGTTGTCAGCTGTGATGTAGGTTACATTAAGTCTCTGCAAATTGCCCCCCCCCTTTTTTCTCTCTCTCTCTCTCTCTTTGCGTGTGAGCGCGCAAACAACTTTAGTCTCTACTACGAACAATACAAAGAAATAGCAATGGAATTAAGAAGCACTAACTGAATTCGGAATGAAAAAAACACATCGCAGATTTGCTACGTCAGACACTTGAGTCTTGAGTCTAACGGTAACAAGTAGATGCTGCCGCTGTGGAAGAATTACGTGTGCGCATGCGCGTGTGGGAGTGACAAACAGTTTTTTATTAACCCTAAAAAAACATAAAGCGTTGGCTTTACCGTTATAAAAACATCTTCCGTGAAATTGCGGTAAAGGCTGCTAAATTTTATCGTGATGTATTTGTACAGTTTCAAACTTTTCCAAGCAAAGGGTTTTTGAAACAGTTTAAAATAATTGTCATCGTTTTTAAGTAGCTCTAGCTATTAATGAATTTTTTTGTATGTGTTAACGTGTTCACACACAAACTGGCTCTCTGTGCACGGCTTCGCCAGCGTGTTCTATGCGAAGCAGTTGCTTGATCCTTTACCGAAGGACGTATTTATACAGCAAGTTGATGGCGATGCCCTCAGGCGCTAGGGTTATCACGTTGCTAGGCGAGATTTCTCTGGATGAGTACACGTTCAGCTGCCTGTGTGAAAAGCAGTCCTCCCAAATATATCTCCCTGCCACCTTTAGCGACTGTCCCTGGACCTTATTTATTATAGTAATATAAAAATTGACCTTGAGGGGTCTCTTGAATTGGAAAGAGTACTCGGATGTAATGAGTAGGGGCAGTGATATTTCGCGAAAAGATTTCGAGACAATATACAGTCCAAAGCATTGTAGGGTCGTCCAGCTTCTTTGATTGGCTAAAAAATGTTCTGACCCGTGTTAACAGTTTGCACACGAATCACCAAGGTTCAGTGTCGGAGTTACTTAGTCCTGAGTGGCTTGGTCAAAGACGGACACGGCACCAGCAGCCAATGGAGGTATAACAACAGCTGAGGTGTGTATACAGTATTTAAGTCTACTGTGTGCTCCGATTCTTACGCGAAAAGGCACTGGCCCTAGTAATGAGTGGTCCGCGCATTAATGACAACTTATTCCATATACCCCCGTGAACATCCAGTGAAGACTGCGGAGGCCGCGATTGCGTCTTTACAAGGATCCTTTCTTAAACTTGTTAGTTGACAAAGATATTTGTTAACACTACAAATAAAGAAGAGTAAATTTACCAAAATCTTAGTGTGGAACGTGTAAAACTAATGTGGAGAAAAATAAAGAGCGATGATTCACTGACGCGCAGTGTAGGAAAATAAGAATCGAATTATCTACACTGCTCAGTTCTGGCCAATTTTTTTCTGTGGCTTTACGGCAAATTAAACTTTTTTCTCAGTAAAAGAGAGGTNTACACTGCTCAGTTCTGGCCAATTTTTTTCTGTGGCTTTACGGCAAATTAAACTTTTTTCTCAGTAAAAGAGAGGTTTTATTTATATTCATATTCTCTTCACTCGATAATTTTTTACAAAATAAATTGGTATGATTATTATGGGCATGGAAACGATGTAATATAAGGTAGAGACCTGAAAAATTCGCGAGTTAAATGACCTGCAAGCTATACTTACGGTCTTATGTACACATATGCTGATATTAACCACCCATTGGTTGTCTGTTGCTGCAGTGGAAGGCGACGATTGGGTCAGCGTTCTCCAGGAGGTGTCAAGCACCGTGTGGACCAATGGCTGAAGTTATATAAACACACGTGTTTTGAAGTCTAGCTTGTCCCAAAATGAATTCGCGAATTCTTCACGTCTCTAAATATAGGTAGTGCCGCCTATTTTTCGCGAAAACATTTATGCACAGGCTAGACTTCAACGTCTTACGTGCGATATTGCACATTTCCTTCGCCTATTGGCCGCGTGTCCGTCTGAAAAGACATTTCTTACTGGACTGGGCTAATCAGATTAAAGGTACCCTGACATCGAACGTCCGTGATTGGCTGGCAGACACTTGAGGCGCGTGCGAGTTAATATCATCCAACTGCGATGTTGGTTCTGAACTGACGCGTTTTGAAGTGCAACCAGTTGTAAAATCTTTTCACGGAAAATACGTGGCCATAAATATAGGTAACATATAATCGAAAACACATTCGAATATTTTTCACCATCTTATAGGGATTTTAATTTTCAAAAATTCTGAAATTAGTTTTTAGATGTTCGTATACCCAACATTTGAAATCAATGAGCGTAACTATGTCTTATTGGGTTACTGAGCTGTTGCTTGAGGAGTCTTCGAAAACACGTTTTAGTACATTTTTCTTTCTACAAGGTTGAATTTAAAAAAATTTGAATTTAAATTTTTAGGCTTTTATATAGGTAGCCTTTTGAAGCAAACAGAACAACGATATCTTATCGCATTAATGCACTGTTATGGACTCATAGAAAACACGTTTTGCCTCTTTTCACCCTCTCAGTTGATGAATTTACAAAAATCCTGAAATAAATTTCNGGACTCATAGAAAACACGTTTTGCCTCTTTTCACCCTCTCAGTTGATGAATTTACAAAAATCCTGAAATAAATTTTTAGATATTTCTATAGGCTGCTATAGCTGCAAATATCTCATCGGCTTAGTAAGCTATTGAGGAATCTTAAAAACACATTTAAACCCTTTTAACTTTCTTTAGACGTTAAATTAAAAAAAAATTCTGAAATAAGTTTTAGGTATATCTATGATTAGTCNAACCCTTTTAACTTTCTTTAGACGTTAAATTAAAAAAAAATTCTGAAATAAGTTTTAGGTATATCTATGATTAGTCTACCTTTTGAAGTTGAGCGCAACTATATGTCATCGGGTTAACATGCTGTTGAGAAGTCCTCGANTCTATGATTAGTCTACCTTTTGAAGTTGAGCGCAACTATATGTCATCGGGTTAACATGCTGTTGAGAAGTCCTCGAAACACATCGAACCTCATTAAACCCTTTTATGGATCGAATTTCGAAACATTCTTTCCTTAGTGGGTCCGTTAGTGAGTGCCTGCGCCGTTCCTCAACTTCCATGTTTTGTCGTCCAGCGGTTTGGGCTGTGATGACTATCAGTCAGTAGGGACACTTGATTTTTATACACAAAGATTTACCGTAGTGGCAAGTGAAAACTCTCCTGTGTGTCTTAGTAGGTGAAAATGAAATGTTTGCTCCGATAGAAACCCCTTATTGCAGTCTGCAAAAGAGAGGAAAACCTCTTGTGTGTCAAACTCTTATTCTGTAGTGAAATAAATAAATAAAAATAACCAAGTACGTGCAACAGCATCGAGAATACCTTGAACTGCCTCCTGTAATCCTCGCACATAACGAGAACTTCACTGGCGCCAGAGCAGTGTTCTATTTTACTGTAGGTGTTGAAGTGTAGCTTGCGCCGCCCTCAGTCACACGGACCACATGCCAGTGGTCGTGATGATCCCTGAAGTACATAGTTCGCCAGACCGAAGGTGACTNCCCTCAGTCACACGGACCACATGCCAGTGGTCGTGATGATCCCTGAAGTACATAGTTCGCCAGACCGAAGGTGACTGACGTAAGGAGTGGATCTAGTTGTGCGTGTGTGTGTGTGTTTGTGTTTGCGATCAAGGTCAAACAGAAGACTGAGTCTGAAAGTCATCCTTGAAAAGCAAACTGTTAACAACCAGCCATAAAAAAAACTAGAACAATCTGCACAAGAGTAAGGTTATAAAAATGAATTTAAACTAAATAAAAATATNTATATATATATATATATATATATATATATATAAAGAGGCACATTTCGTGGTCATTTTTAAATATACATTACATAACCAATAAAATAGTTTTTTGTTTGTTTGTTATTCACACAAAATTTTATATATATATTTTTATAACGGCTGCAAAATTATGAATTCGTTGGGTTCATGAGACCCAATTAAGAAAATAAATTACATGCTTCTTATAACTGTAAGACAAAAATTTTGCTGAGAGTGGCTGTGATGGCATTAACTAAAGGTTATTAAAGCAATGTGCTTTTGAATTCAGTGTTTCATTATGCCATATTTGTAATNCTGTGATGGCATTAACTAAAGGTTATTAAAGCAATGTGCTTTTGAATTCAGTGTTTCATTATGCCATATTTGTAACGCTATCTTCAATACAGGATTGTTTCCAGACAAACTCAAATGTTCTTAAGTAACACCATTGCTTAAGAAAGGTGACAAGACCGAAGTTACCAATTATAGACCTATCTCACTTCTTACCTCCTTTTCAAAAGTAGTTGAAAAATTAATTTACAGGAGATTGCTGCAACATNCTGTGATGGCATTAACTAAAGGTTATTAAAGCAATGTGCTTTTGAATTCAGTGTTTCATTATGCCATATTTGTAATGCTATCTTCAATACAGGATTGTTTCCAGACAAACTAAAATGTTCTTAAGTAACACCATTGCTTAAGAAAGGTGACAAGACCGAAGTTACCATTTATAGACCTATCTCACTTCTTACCTCCTTTTCAAAAGTAGTTGAAAAATTAATTTACAGGAGATTGCTGCAACATTTTGAGAATTACCAAATTGTTATCAAATTTTCAGTTTGGCTTTAGGAAAAACGCCTCAACAAATGATGTAATTTTCAAACTAACAAATTGCATTTCTAGCGCACCTGATAAAAAATGCCATATAAAAGAATCTTTTGCGACCTCACTAAAGCATTTGACTGTGTAAATCACAACATACTTATAGGAAAATTAAAGTTTTATGGAGTCTCAGGTACACCCAATAAACTAATAAGCTCGTACCTTTCAAACAGACAACAAGTGCGGATCAAAGGAAAAACTACTTCATTCTACTATGGACCAGGAAAAAATCAAGCATGGGGATCGACAAGGCTCAATATTAGGCCCCCTACTCTTCCTAGTTTATACAAATGAACTCCCATGTGCCTTAACTCCAGGCACTACTCCAATTTTATTTGCAGAGGATACCAGTATCTTAGTCTCTGGAGACTTGGTAAATAAATGATCTTATGCAAAAAAAAAAAAAAAAAAAAAAACAACNATGGTTTACTGCAAACAAATTAAATATCAACCTATATAATACATATCTTATGAATTTCTTCACAAAGAACAGAAAAAAACACTAATTCATATGTTTGCAGAAACAGAGACAACATTAGTGAATCAGCAGTGACTATGTTTCTTGGCTTAAAAGTAGACAATTTACTAAACTGGAAATCTCACATTGCGTGTATTTTACCTAAACTAAGATCAGCCTGTTTCGCTCTACGAAGTGTTGCAGAGGTCTTGAACAAAAATACAACAAAAATTGTATATTTTGCATATTTTCATTCCATCATATGTTATGGTATAATTTTTTTGGGTAATTCTACTGAGAGTAAAAAAGTGTTTCACATGCAAAAGAGAGCTGTAAGAATAATTAATGGCAAAATAAAGTCAGACTTATGTATACCTCTTTTCAAGAGCTCAGAGATTTTAACATTTGCATGTGAGTACATGTTTTCAGTACTCATATTCATGTACAAAAACAGTCATTTATTTCAGAAAAATGGTTCCTTTCATAAGAATAACACTAGAATAAAAAAACACACATGGCTTCAGTTAACTTTAAACTAGACCAGAAAGGGCCGTCCTACCTTGGTAGCCAACTTTTCAATAAATTACCACAACACCTTCATGAAATTAGCTTCTTCTAACCAAAAACTCTTTAAAAAAACTGGTGAAAGAATTTTTTATTGAATGCGCATTTTATAGCGCAGATGAATATCTTAACCACAAAAATTAATAAATTACTGTATAACATTTTATTGTACACATTTCTTGTTCCTGTTTTTCTCGTACCCTTTTTTCTCTGTTTCAGTAAAACGATGACGCCCTACAGCATGTTGGAAGAAGATTAGTCTCATTATGAAGAAAATATATGATATGTGTACATGCAATCTGACATGTGTGTGTGCGCGCGCGTGTGTGTCCGTCCAGCGTATAAACTTTGTATGCTGTAATTTGACTTATTTTACTTGTCCAATATATTTGCACAGCTATGTATTGAAAAAAGATCTTACGAACGCAATAAAACAAACAAACAAACAAACATGGTACTCGGGCACCTCACACGTGAAGCACGAAAGTAGCCGGTTGCCCAGGTATAGCGTGTTCTCGGTTTCTTCACACTTTTTGAACCAAACCTTTGAAATATCACCCCATGTGTGACATTTTTGGTGGTTCCTTAAATATGTAATCTATTACAAGCGTTTTATAATTGTGTTAAAATAAAAATAGCTTATTTTTGGTGAAATTGAAATTTTAATTTTATTATACACTGAGGAGCCAAAAAAACTGGTACACCTGCCTAATATCGTGTAATATCGTGTAGGGGACCCGCGAGCACACAGAAGTGCCGCAAGGCGACGTGGCATGGACTCGACTAATGTCTGAAGGTATGCAGGAGGCAATTTACACCATGAATCCTGCAGGGCAGTCCACACATCCATAAGAGTGCGAGGCGGTGGAGATCTCTTCTGAACAGCACGTTGCAAGGTATCCCAGATATGCTCAATAACGTTCATGTCTGGTGATTTAGGTGGCCAATGTAAGTGTCTAAAGTCAGAAGAGTGTTCCTGGAGCCACTCGGTAGAAACTCTCGACGTGTAGGGTGTCGCATGTTATCGCTACCTCAGAGATGCTATGTCCCATCTCTGGTGCGCCGACTATAACACCTGTTCAAACGCACTTAAATCTTGATAACCTGCCATTGTAGCAGCAGTAACCGATCTAGCTGTCGACCGCATCGCGTTACTCTGATTGGTACCATACTTCTGTTATTTGCATACGCACGCCCATACCAGTTTTTTTGGCTCTTCAGTGTACCTATAAATTGTGATATTTCGTTTATAATTAACATGAACAAAAACACGGGAAAAAAATAAGCGTGTTGGTAATGCCTAGTAAGAAATAGTTCCCATGCGAAATATTATTACAGTGAGCGCGCACGAATGCGGTGCGTTGTCTGTCAGGTGTAATTTCATACACTTAGTTAAGCTTTGTTTGCGGAAGGTGGATGGATGGCCTGGAAGTAGAACTTAAAGCAGGGCTTCAGGAAAGTTGGAAGTAACCGTGAATCGACTGCGCAGTCAATCACGCGATCGTGAAACGGCAGCTCGCGGCCAACGGTCGCTATCCAGGGTGTTCCGCATGGCGGCGCCGTGCGCATGTAGACCACGGCCGCGGTCGGAGTGGGATCAGACGAGAAGGGAAACACTTCCAGGCTGTGTCTCGTGAACAAGGCTGCAAGACCGGGAGAAAACACCCCGAGCTAGGTGGTGCAGTGGCAAGGCACCACACCACGCTCCAAGAGATCATTCGCAAAAACTACCATATCAGTGTAGGTATACGAATGGCGAGAGAGTGCGAATGGTAAACTACTTTCTCATACATTCACGGTACCGTTCCTACATTCACTCACGAAACAGTCAAATGCGAAGGGAAGTCCCCCAACCTTGTGTAGTAACGACGCTCAACATTCCTATATCTGAAATCTGACATGTGGTATTATTTTCATATCGTGTAAAGGTTAAAAACGTCCATTACAGTCTAGGAAATTAACCAGAATTTTTTTTACAGTGTATACAGTAGACTTGGGATCGGGAGGAGCTGGGCTGCATCGCTGGTCTCGCCGTACCGTATTCGTGCGCACTCGAACTATTTCTTACTAGGCATAGCCACCACGTCTGTTTTCTCTCCGTTTTTATTGGTTTTATTTATAAATGATAAAACAAAATGGAGATTTATATTTAACCAAAAATAATAACATAATTTTAAGTAAAGATAAGTTTAAAACGCTTGTGTTACATGCACGGGCGTCACCAAGATCTTTTCCAAGGGGAGGCGTAGGAATTTTAAAAAGTTTCCTTCAGAGGAGAGCCAGATTCACAACTGGGTTTTGCCCTAAATTCATGCAACAAACATCCACGACGTGTAATGTGAATACATTTGTTTATCGTTAANTCATGCAACAAACATCCACGACGTGTAATGTGAATACATTTGTTTATCGTTAACAATATACATACAACACAATAGCATATACAAATGAACAAATAGATAACAAAACAAAATCATGAAAAACCAGGAAGAACTTAATTGCTCCTCCCAGCAGGGACTTGCATTTTGAAGTAACGTCGCTAATAAGCAATTTATATATTAAAACATTGTTATTACACATTTAATAGAAAAAACACGGTTTCCAGGGGAGGGCANACCGATCTAGCTGTCGACCGCATCGCGTTACTCTGATTGGTACCATACTTCTGTTATTTGCATACGCACGCCCATTCCAGTTTTTTTGGCTCTTCAGTGTACCTATAAATTGTGATATTTCTTTTATAATTAACATGAACAAAAACACGGGAAAAAAATAAGCGTGTTGGTAATGCCTAGTAAGAAATAGTTCCCATGCGAAATATTATTACAGTGAGCGCGCACGAATGCGGTGCGTTGTCTGTCAGGTGTAATTTCATACACTTAGTTAAGCTTTGTTTGCGGAAGGTGGATGGATGGCCTGGAAGTAGAACTTAAAGCAGGGCTTCAGGAAAGTTGGAAGTAACCGTGAATCGACTGCGCAGTCAATCACGCGATCGTGAAACGGCAGCTCGCGGCCAACGGTCGCTATCCAGGGTGTTCCGCATGGCGGCGCCGTGCGCATGTAGACCACGGCCGCGGTCGGAGTGGGATCAGACGAGAAGGGAAACACTTCCAGGCTGTGTCTCGTGAACAAGGCTGCAAGACCGGGAGAAAACACCCCGAGCTAGGTGGTGCAGTGGCAAGGCACCACACCACGCTCCAAGAGATCATTCGCAAAAACTACCATATCAGTGTAGGTATACGAATGGCGAGAGAGTGCGAATGGTAAACTACTTTCTCATACATTCACGGTACCGTTCCTACATTCACACACGAAACAGCCAAATACGCAGGGAAGTCCCCCAGCCTTGTGTAGTAACGACGCTCAACATTCCTATATGTGAAGTCTGACATCTGGTATTATTTTCGTACAATGTAAAGGTTAACAACGCCCATTACAGTCTAGGAAATTAACCAGATTTTTTTTTTACAGTGTATACAGTAAACTCGGGATCGGGAGGAGCTGGGTTGAATCACTGGTCCCGCCGCACCGTATTCGTGCGCACTCGAACTATTTATTACTAGGCATAGCCACCACGTCTGTTTTCTCTCCGTTTTTATTAGTTTTATTTGTAAATGATAAAACAAAATGGAGATTTATATTTAAACACAAATAATAACATAATTTTAAGTAGATATAAGTGTAAAACGCTTGTGTTACATGCACGGGCGTCACCAAGATTTTTTCCAAGGGGAGGCGTAGGAATTTTAAAAAGTTTCCTTCAGAGGAGAGCCAGATTCACAACTGGGTTTTGCCCTNCAAGGGGAGGCGTAGGAATTTTAAAAAGTTTCCTTCAGAGGAGAGCCAGATTCACAACTGGGTTTTGCCCTAAATCCATGCTACAAACATCCACGACGTGTAATGGGAATACATTTGTTTATCGTTAACAATATACATACAACACAATAGCATATACAAATGAACAAATATATAACAAAACAAAATCATGAAAAACCAGGAAGAACTCAATTTCTCCTCCCAGCAGGGACTTGCATTTTGAAGTAACGTCGCTAATAAGCAATTTATATATTAGAAAATTGTTATTGCACATTTGATAGAAAACATACGGTTTCCTGGGGAACCCCTCCCCTCTTTGCCCACTCCTGCTGATACCCGTGGATACACAGCATTTTAAAGGAAACAACCGAACACGCCATACATGGAGTGATTTTTCAAAGGTTTGATTCAAACATTATGAAGACACTCTACAGGGAAGAATACAAATCTTGCATGTCGCGGAGAATACGTATGTGTGCATGTGTGAGGACGTTATTGTGCGTATGTCGCTCGCACTTTCTCCGCTGGAGGCCAGCACCTGTGACGGGACTGCTTTGTTCCTCGCAGCGCATCGTCGCATTGTCGTCGCCTTTGAAAGCGAAGTCGCTTCATGCCTACGCAAAGTGTACACTTTCCATTTCGGTTCCGACAGAGCTCGTGCCTACCATTCACGTCCGCGAGAGGAGAGCTAATCGCGCGAGCAAATCGAAGCTACTCTTCTCCTCCCTGGAGCGAAGATTGTGGAAGACAGAGCAACAAATGTCAGATAAAAATTNAGCAAATCGAAGCTACTCTTCTCCTCCCTGGAGCGAAGATTGTGGAAGACAGAGCAACAAATGTCAGATAAAAATGGCCTTACTTGAAATCAGCATTATCCCAACAAACGTCGAGTATCTAGTGTAAATTGTAAAAAAATGGACACTCATTTGCAAAAAAAATTGGTTACCGTGAAAGAATTGCGCTAGTACAACGAAGGTTGCTACACAGTATCGTCATAGCCAGACATGTATCCCATTCGGGGTTTGCTTGCGCGGATGTGCCACTAGGGGGCATATATGTCCCCCCCCCCATCATTCATAGCTGTAAGACATCGAATAAAGCCTTAGCAGCAGCTTGAGCCACAGAGGTAAGTTCAATAAACACGCAACATGTCCTAACGGCTTATACGTCAAAACTTTGCCCGGCTAAATGAGTTTGAGAGAGACCGCATCGTCAGCCTCTGAGAGGCAGGTTGGATGTTTCGGTGCATTTGTTCGTTGATTGAACCGTTATGCCTACATTGTGAATTGGTGTTGGGCCCAGTGGGGACAGGACCACTAGCGAGGAGGATCGTTTCATCGTGCGACAGGCTGTAAGCCCTCCACGGACGTCGCTACGCACCATCCAGGGTCACTTAATGGCAGCTGGTGATACGTCCACGTCCACCAGTACCATATCCGGGTGGTTCGGGAACCGGGGTCTGTCGTCGCGGCGTCCCTTACGACGTCTACCATTACGACCTGACAATCGCCGAGCGCACGTGACCTTCTACCGGGAACGGGCAACACGGCAGCTTGCGGATTGGCAACGAGTGGTGTTCAGCGACGAATCACGGTTCTGTCTGGATACAGACGACCACCCGATTGGAGCCTGGAGACATCCTGGCCAGCGCCTTGATCCACGCTTCATCGCAGAGCGGCAAACCACCTCAACGAGAGCTGCCATGGCGTGAAGTGCCATTTCCTAACATTCTCGCACCCCACTGACGGTGATTGGAGGAACCCTGACGGCGCGACAATACGTCCAAGAAATCCTGCCACCATGGAACGCTCCCCTTCCTGGTGCAGCTCGACACCCTAATTTTCCAGCGGGATAATGTCCGTCCTCACACAGCACGGGTATATCTGGGCTGCCTTCGTGATGTCAACATGCTTCCTTGGCCAGCAAGGTCGCTCCTATCGAGAATATTTGGGTCCAGATTGGATGGTAACTTGGACCAGCGGCAACTACGGTGGATGTGGAGGGTCAATTGCCTCAGCTGTGGCAGGATCTTCCTCAGGAGAACATCCGACGTCTGTATGCCTCAACGGTCGACCGTATTGCCCTTCTGTATCCGTGCTACGCGTGGTCCAACACCATACTCAGTGCATCCTGCAAGTGTTGATTCCCTGCAATACATGCGTGGTGTGATAACAATATTTTGATTTTGATATTTTCTATTTCCCTTTCAGACCCACTTTAATTTACGGTTTCAGTTGTTGCAAACAAAAAAATTAATGATGCGTGTTGAACTTACGTCGACACAACACTGGTTTTGTTATCACAGCCAATGGGCTGTGTTATATTATTTGAATATATTGTATAAAATATTTAAGACAGTAACCAACATTTCGATATACATGTAAATAAACTTTCAACTATAAAATAATTATATGATTTTTATGTATACAGTGGGGACTTATAAATTACATTTGTCTGTATTCAATATTTACTGCTTTCGTTTTTTGGTTGATTTTTTATTACTTTTTTTTGTTGACTTTCGAGATATTTTCCCAAATTATTTTCACTGCATTATAACCAACAAATAGACGAATGTTTTTCTCGAATTCTAGTCGATTTTCTGTATTCCATAAAATCATACTGATTGCCTGCATTTATATAATGAATTTCCTATTAATTATTCAGATAGCTATTTTGTCAAATCCTCCCCTCCACGGCAGATGGCTGGACGCAAAGAAAGAGGAGGGTTGGAGGGGTGAAGCCCTTATTTGCACATACTGCTTGAGATTTAACAAAAATCTTACATTTAAAACCCTTGATACAATATTATTAAAAAATAATGCAGTGTTCTGGTATCTGACGAGACGGACGATAACAGTGATATGAAACAAGTACTATAAACGAACGTTACCAACTGAGTTGCCTGCAATACATTTAAAATATATAATAGAATGTGAGGGCTCCACATGTTTTTGACCTTTTATATAACAGGATAATACACAGTTTTAGGCACTGCAACGAAATTATTTTGTGGAGGACTGTATTAGTATCGGTAGGTATAATGCTCTCTCATATATAATACTATCGGCAGTTATTTATGAGACTATGGAAATATAATCTCAACAACGAATCGTACATCTCATATGTGATAGGTCCTATGTCACTGAACGCAGTTTTCTTCTCTACTCTAAAAAAATCCTTACAAAGTTTTTTGTGCGGCTGTTTTATTTGAGGCTGTTTTGTTCATAGTAACACAATATTGCTTTAATTCAAATAGAATGTTACAGAAACATAGTTTTGCTGTCAATAAATGTTTTCTTTTTATGTTTTGGTTTTATGACAGCATTACCTTCCTTTATAGCAAAGAAATGCATTTTCTTTGAACTGGCTTAGTTCACAGTAAATAAATATTACTTCGTTCCACACATGTAATGTTTTTGGCGATATTAAATATTTTCCGCCGTTCGTTGAAGTTATCAGTAAGTAACTGATGTCTCGACGCAAACATTCATAAACCAATATATTGTGAAACTTTAACTGAGCAAGTACAGTGCTCACGCAGACGTTTAATGTCATTCTGAAGTGCGGTGATTCTCCAAATCACTAATGGTTAGACTGCTCGCCTCCCACCTAGGAAAACCGGGTTAGATTCTTGGCGGGGTCGCCCCCAGATTTTCGCATGTGGGAATCGTGTCGGACGATG
The DNA here is from genome assembly GCA_002778355.1 of Clitarchus hookeri. Lineage (NCBI taxonomy): Eukaryota > Metazoa > Arthropoda > Insecta > Phasmatodea > Phasmatidae > Clitarchus > Clitarchus hookeri. Next base: position 170,342 of record NQII01006350.1, read on the forward strand.
CCGTTGGTCGGCGGCTTTCCTCGGGGATCTCCCGTTTCCCCCCGTCCTTTCATTCCGGCGCTGCTCCGTAGTCACCTCGCTTCACCCTCATCGTCTCTCGAGACCTCGATGTTAAGAACCGCACTAACGTTTGTTCACGTTTGGTTGTTCAATGATTAGCTTTGCTAAGATGATGATGTTGGGAAGGGGGGGAGGGGTACCACACATTTCGGCATGCCCCCATCCCGTGTTTAGAGTAAGCACGGGAAACATAAGAGGGGAGAGAAGGAAGAAGGGGTTGGTATGTATCTACGGCGTGTGCGGATATTTTTAAGGCATCTATTTGTTTTGTCAATTGGTCGTTGCATGCTTTAGCCGGAACAGAGGTATGGTCCATTCACGGTAACTTCCAACTTTTCTAAAGCCCTGCTTAAGTTCTACTTCCAGGATATTTCTCCGTCTCATGCAATTAAAGCTTTTATCCAAGTCTTAGAAAACTGCACCAAAGGGACAACGCAACGCCTTCGTGCGCACTCAGCGTAATAAAATTTTGCCTAAGAACTATTTATTACTAGGCATTGCCAACACACCTATTTACTCGCAGTTTTGATGTAATTTTAATTATAAATGAAATATAATAATTTATAAATATAATATAAAAAAAATTAATTTAATTAAAAATAAGGTAGTTGAATATTGACACATGTATAGAAGGCTTGTGATGCATGAACAAGATTAGGAAATAACCAAGCACGTCGTACATGGTGTGATTTTTCAAAGGTTTGATTTTTAAAAAAGTGTGAAGAAACCGCGAATGGACCGTAACTAGGGGCAGTGATATTTCGCGAAAGTATTTAGAGACAAGATTCAGTCAAAATCACTGTAGGGTCATCCAGCTTCTTTGATTGGCTAAAAAATGTCCTGGCCCGTGTTAACCGTTTGCGCAGGAATCACGAAGGTTGAGTGTCGGAGTTACTTAGTCCTGAGTGGCTTGGTCAAGGACGGACATGGCACCAGCAGCCAATGGAGGTGCAACAACAGCTGAGGTGTGTATATAGTATTGAAGTCTACTGTTTGCTCCGATTTTTACGCGAAAAGTCACTGGCCCTAGCTATAGCGCGATGCGTGTTAGGTTAGGCGTGCACGCGCTTGCAACAGCCAGCCGTCGCTCCAGCGCTGGCTGAGGGCTCGCTCGCCCGCGGCTGGCCTGGTTTAGTTCGCCCTGCGCTGCGTCGAGCTACCTCGTGCGTGAAGCCCGCCAACACACAACACGCACGTAACGCACTCAGTCTTCCGTCGTCCCGCTTCTTTCTGGAGCGTCCGGCGTCGCTGCGTTTCCCCGTGCGGCGAAGCGCCCCCGCTCGCGTTAGCCATGGCTCACCGTGGACAATGTGTCCTCAACGTTCCTTCACGACACCGAATACTATAGGCTGTTTCACTTTCAAAAGTCCTGCTTAAGATCTACTTGCACGCACGTTGTGTATTCTTACACCGTATGTACAATCAACGTTTCCATTGCCCTCATCACTTTATTCCTGTGTTAAGCAAGGCTAACTATAAAATTTTTAGGAAAGTAAATATTTTACAAATTTTTTTTTATTGTTACAGTTGAATGCATAAAAAAAAGTAAAATATAATATATCAGTAGGGCCAGTGACATTTCGCGTAAAAATCGGAGCACACAGTAGCCTTCAATACTATGTACACACCTCAGCTGTTGTTATACCTTCATTGGCTGCTGGTGCCGTGTCCGTCTTTGACCAAGCCACTCAGTACTAAGTAACTCTGACACTAAACCTTCGTGATTCGTGCGCAAACGGTTAACACGGGCCAGAACATTTTTTAGCCAATCAAATAAGCTGGACGACCTTACAATGCTTTAGACTGTATGTTGTCTCGAAATATTTTCGCGAAATATCACTGGCCCTATATATCAGTATTCACAAATGTCTACTAACACTTGTAATTCAACGTCAACACACGGAACTACACTTTCTATCCGTCATTGCCAACTTTACCGGGCGCGTGACAGTCAGAGAGCCCGTTAAAATACACGCAGGTATGGGCAGTGACATTTTTCAAAGGTTGGTTTCAAAAGTGCTCACTTCACCCTGAACAGCAGTTACTTAATAAAATACAGAGGTGAAACACCATATTACACTGCAAACTCCAGCCTCACGGGCCAGGAAAATGTCTTCACCGGCAAGATACATCAGGGTAGTGAAATTTCGCGAAAAAATATTTTAAGACAGGTTGCATTTCAAAACACTGTAGGGTCGTTCACCTGTCTCGACTGGCTGAATTACTTTCTGACACGTGTTAACTGTCTGCACATGAATCACGTTGGAGCTGTGCCGATGTTGCCGAGTTCTAAGTGGCCCAGTCAAACATGAAAACGACTTCTGAAGCAGACAGCAACCAATGGCAATAGACGATCTGCTGTTGGGTGCTTACTTGGATTGAAGTCTACCGTGTACTCGTATTTTTTCTCGCGAAAAATCACTAGCTCTAAAGATACATGTCGGAACTCGGTTCGCCAATCAGAGCCAGGTAACCTGCCCACCAGTCGGCAGCCCAGCTAATAGGGAAACTTTCGCCACGTGCAGTTACCAATCAGGCGCAAGGCCCGGTCCCATAGCCTCGCGCAGCCTATCAGAGAATGAGTACGCCCACATTAAAGGAACCGCAGCGCAATTTCGCCCCTGTGTTCTTATCTACTCTGTGCCCTGGGCGGATTCAAGCCAAACACCTACATGCAGGAAAACAAAAAGCGAATCCCGTGCTGCCTAGCCTGCATTGAAACTGGATCCTCAGTCAGCGAACAACTTGCTGGGTCCGAGTACATAAAGGATTAAAGTCTGGCTTGCTGACAAATGAATCCGCATTTCCGGGTCTTTAATCATATTTTATTCACGGGCTGCTGTATGTTGAGAAGAGCGTTGTTTGCACTGCTCTCATTAATCAGGATTTCCAGTTCATCCTGACTGGCACAGCGCGGTATCTACGGTACTGGAGTGAGTACGTGAAGAANTCATTAATCAGGATTTCCAGTTCATCCTGACTGGCACAGCGCGGTATCTACGGTACTGGAGTGAGTACGTGAAGAGATCTGGGCAGCCCGTGACACAGAGGTATCGAGAGCCGATGTGGTAAAAGTAAGGTTATTATGGAGCAGCTCCGGAATGAAGGGGCGGAGGAAACGGGAAATCCCCTATAAAACCCGCTGACCAGAGGCATCATCCGGCACGATTCCCAANGAATGAAGGGGCGGAGGAAACGGGAAATCCCCTATAAAACCCGCTGACCAGAGGCATCATCCGGCACGATTCCCAAATGCGAAAATCCGGGGGCGACCCCTCCAGGAATCGAACCCGGTTCGCGTTGGTGGGAGGCGAGTAGTCTAACCACTACACGACCGCAACAGCCAGCCAATGAAAAACGTTGTAAAACAGCGTAGTCCTTGTGCTATAAAACTTAAATAATACGGGGCCATTTTGTCCACCATGTTGGATACGGTATCTCATCCTACGGACTTCTAACATTTTAAACTTTTCTTTAATTCAGGATCCCCAAAAATACATATAATTAGACCCATGAGTTAAAAACGCTGTTTATTTTGGGAAACACGGCCAGCATTTGGTTTGGTGGCTAGGTATCAGATGGCTCCCCTTCATAACTGTCGACAATGGGGCCGGACATGATGTATGGCAAGTTTGATGTTTTCCTCGTAAATTGCAATTTTTTTTTGTCATAACAGTTACTTAACCCCGCCGCACACGGAAGGATTCTCCTTGCAATATCGCATGCGTGAAGCCTTGCTTGCTGCTGGACGTGCTCGCCCAATGGGGGTATCGACGCCTACGTGCAGTTATGCTGGCTCGTCTACTATTTTTTCGGTAGTTGGAATGGCGCTGTTTTCTCTACGTGTTTCTCCGCTAATTTCCGATCTCAGCCAATGAGAGCAGGGTAACGTGTCACGTGACTATATTTACATGGCATCGTTATTGTTTTGGCNATTTCCGATCTCAGCCAATGAGAGCAGGGTAACGTGTCACGTGACTATATTTACATGGCATCGTTATTGTTTTGGTGGCATTTTCTTAAGCTACGGACATGGAAATTTGGATAATAGAAAACAGTGTTAACAGATGCATTGAAGAAACATATTTGTATATAGTTTTAAGGCCAGCCCCAATTCTTCTTAAAAGAATTGCCAGTACGCTTATGTTTTCGTTCCTTCAGGCTAACCATTCTGTTGTCCACAGTCGTTTATTTCGTCCATATTTTATATTTTCGTGATGAAAAAAAAAGAAAGAATTGTATTTGCAGCAACATTTCTTCGCCGTACAGAGTTCATTGTTTATTATTTTCGCCAGCTGTTAAAAATTGTCATGGCTGCCAGCGTTACTAGTCGGACAGAGAAACTCTCAAGGAAACCCATGTCGTGTGAGGCAAAGTAAGCGACGGACCCCGCGAGTAACAAAGCTTTTTGCCTAGCTTTAGAACTAATGTCCCCGCAGCGGTGAACATATGCGACTNATTTCCGATCTCAGCCAATGAGAGCAGGGTAACGTGTCACGTGACTATATTTACATGGCATCGTTATTGTTTTGGCGGCATTTTCTTAAGCTACGGACATGGAAATGTGGATAATAGAAAACAGTGTTAACAGATGCATTGAAGAAACATATTTGTATATAGTTTTAAGGCCAGCCCCAATTCTTCTTAAAAGAATTGCCAGTACGCTTATGTTTTCGTTCCTTCAGGCTAACCATTCTGTTGTCCACAGTCGTTTATTTCGTCCATATTTTATATTTTCGTGATGAAAAAAAAAGAAAGAATTGTATTTGNAGAAAGAATTGTAATTGCAGCAACATTTCTTCGCCGTACAGATTTCATTGTTTATTATTTTCGCCAGCTGTTAAAAATTGTCATGGCTGCCAGCGTTACTAGTCGGACAGAGAAACTCTCAAGGAAACCCATGTCGTGTGAGGCAAAGTAAGTGACGGACCCCGCGAGTAACAAAGCTTTTTGCCTAGCTTTAGAACTAATGTCCCCGCAGCGGTGAACATATGCGACTCACGTCTGCCTCGTCCCTAATGTCAGTAAACACGTGCTGACCTGGAAGTGTTAACCAGACGTAAACACCACACACACTCTCCTGACCTACCTCGGGTTCGTGAACGAGAAGTGCTCGCCGCCCGTTCCAACCAACTACACGCCGAGGCCGCCTTATTGAGGACGTGCGACATGGAGCTTCGGAAACCAGATCGTCGTACCCCGGTGCGCGTCGTCGTCGCTGCTAACTTGGCCACTGCCCGTAACCAACACTATAGTCCATTCGTGGTTACTTACGACTTCTCTGAAGCCCTACGATCCTACTACCTAGGAGCGACCAATATAAACTCATTTTACAGTGAATTATTTGAAATCAAAATAAAAGCACGTTTAAATCAACAGTTTTTTTGCACTCGGCAATTGTTTTTAGAAGCAGACTAACTGAAAGAAAACTTGAAGGTTTATTAGTTGAAATCAACATATAAATATGTGTTAAATTAAACGTATGCCCTTCTGTGACTGGCTAAACTTAATACTTTGGAATTGTTTTTCTAGTNAACTACACGCCGAGGCCGCCTTATTGAGGACGTGCGACATGGAGCTTCGGAAACCAGATCGTCGTACCCCGGTGCGCGTCGTCGTCGCTGCTAACTTGGCCACTGCCCGTAACCAACACTAACTATAGTCCATTCGTGGTTACTTAGCTGAAGAGACTTCGGGATGCTAGGATGATGGATCCTCGCTCCAATATAAACTCATTTTACAGTGAGTTATTTGAAATCAAAATAAAAGCACGTTTAAATCAACAGTTTTTTTGCACTCGGCAATTGTTTTTAGAAGCAGACTAACTGAAAGAAAACTTGAAGGTTTATTAGTTGAAATCAACGTATAAATATGTGTTAAATTAAACGTATGCCCTTCTGTGACTGGCTAAACTTAATACTTTGGAATTGTTTTTCTAGTNTATAAATATGTGTTAAATTAAACGTATGCCCTTCTGTGACTGGCTAAACTTAATACTTTGGAATTGTTTTTCTAGTTTCCGATCTGTAAGCAGCTGTATCTATTCTAATTTAAAAGAGACTAGGGAATATTTTAACGCATCTATTTTTTTTCATGACAGAAATGGAAGTAGATATTTTGTATGACAATTTATAAACTTGGTTATTGTAACATAAATGTGGTCGTTGAAAAGTTTCAAAGCCAGCAAAAATTTCTGTTAATTGGCCATCTGTTTACGATATTTGTTTTTCTGTAAAACAGTGTTTTTAACTACATGTTTTCTGTACTTCACTTAGTGCAGCGGGGTTTGACCAGATCGTCTCCTCCTGTACCTGAGCCCGATAGGGTTTTACAGGAGACAACTTTCTGAGCGATATATTTATAGAAGAGCGCACCTCAGGTCTTTCTTACATTCAGTCTGTCCTTGGGGCCACACAGGCTGTCTATTCTGTCACATCAGTCCTCCGATGTGTGTGCACTCTTCACCAGTCTAATTTTCCAGTCTCTTGAGCTTGGTCAGAGTTCTAATTGACAGCAGTTGAATGCTGTCAATAGAAAGAGATCACGCCCTTTCCAATCGCAGTGGGTTTTTTTAACTACAGCAAGAATGGTGCATTTTTCTGAGTAGATTGCTCTATTGAAGCACTGTAGCCACCGCTGAAAGTTCTGAGGACACAGAACACACGCGAAGCACGGTTNGAGTAGATTGCTCTATTGAAGCACTGTAGCCACCGCTGAAAGTTCTGAGGACACAGAACACACGCGAAGCACGGTTCATGCTACTCTCCATCGCCGTCGCAGTGCATCCTTGCGGACGGAGGTGATCTCGAGGCGTTTAATATTGCTTACTGGGGAGGCACCTTAAGTCCCTTGTGTGTGTAAACCCCTTAATTGGTGCCGACGGGAAGAGGAGACTTGCAAGACGAAGGAAAGTGGAGCGNGAGTAGATTGCTCTATTGAAGCACTGTAGCCACCGCTGAAAGTTCTGAGGACACAGAACACACGCGAAGCACGGTCCATGCTACTCTCCATCGCCGTCGCAGTGCATCCTTGCGGACGGAGGTGATCTCGAGGCGTTTAATATCGCTTACTGGGGAGGCACCTTCAGTCCCTTGTGTGTGTAAACCCCTTAATTGGTGCCGACGGGAAGAGGAGACTTGCAAGACGAAGGAAAGTGGAGCGGCAGGCGAGGCCGCGCGCTGTGGAAACTGGCGTGCCGCCATCTTGCTGCACTCGCCACGAGAGCTTCT
>NQII01006350.1:181264-225989 GCA_002778355.1 Clitarchus hookeri
AAAAATATTTTGGGACGACTTTGATTTGCGTGTTGTTCTACGCACAATTGAAAACTTTCATGACCGCAGAATAGAAGTACCTACTTTGAAATAAGCTGCTGTCCGTACTGCGAAAACAGAAGAACGACCCGAGGTAAACAATATCGCTTATCAGAAGAGCCAAAAAAACTTGTATAGAAATGCATACGAAAATAACAGAAGGATAGATCCAATCAGAGTAACGCGATGCGGTCGGCAGCTAGATAGGTTACTGCTGCTGCAATGGTTATCAAGATTTAAGGGAGTTTGAACGTTGTGTTATAGTCGGCGCACGAGAGATGGGACATAGCATCTCCAAGGTAGCGATAACATTTGGATGTTCGCGTACAACCATTTCACGAGTGTACCGTGAATATCGGGAATCCGGTAAAACATCGTATCTTCGACATTGCTACGGCCGGAAAAAGATCGCGAAAGAAAGGGACAAACGACTACTGACGAGAATCATTAAACGTGACACACGTGCAACCCTTTCTCAAATTGGCGCAGATTATATTTGTGGACTGCCCATCAGGATTCATGGCGTGAATTGCCTCCTGCATACCGTCTGACATTAGTCGAGTCCATTCCACGTCGTCTTGCGGCACTTCTGCTTGCTTGGAAGTGGTGAATTGGGGGGGGGGGGAGGCTACACGATATTAGGCAGGTGTACCAGTTTTTTTGGCTCTTCAGTGTATCTCAAATTATACTAGTCAGGTACATACAAAACTACTCAAGGGCCCTGCATTGAACCTTCCTACAGATTTCCCGTCCATAAAATAGTAGGGTCACCGCTGTAAGTCCCATAGGTACACTAAGTGCCATGGGAACACTGCACGCCAATTCAGAGCCTTGCGCTTAGTGGCGATTGCGTTACTTGATGCGCGAGGCAGTGTCACCCTTATTGCTCCTGCGCCTCTCGTTCTCAATTGCGGAGATATGCTCTAGGTGTGCGGGAACTTTAAGAAAATGCCTTAAGCTATAGGTAGTGTATATAGTGTCCACCGAATCCTTCGTGAGGACGCACCTCCCGGAGTTTGCGGGTGGTTTTTAGCAACACGTTGTGGGAATTTGAGTTGAGAGGTTTCGGTTGCCGCTTAACATCGAGGTATTGAGCGCCGGTGATGGTGAAATTAGGTTAATATGGAGCAGTGGCGGAATGCAAGGACGAGGGAAACAGGATTGACCCTAGAAAACCCGCCGACCAACGGTAACGCCCGCATCGTTCCCCAATTCGAAAATCCCGGTTACCCCGCAAGGAATCGAACCCGGTTCTCCTAGGTGGGAGCTGAGCTAAGTGGCGCGTCTACCTGGAGCTTTTCTCTGCGTTTGAGGCCGAGAAGCGCGAGAGCGATAAGGGCNGAGCTGAGCTAAGTGGCGCGTCTACCTGGAGCTTTTCTCTGCGTTTGAGGCCGAGAAGCGCGAGAGCGATAAGGGCGAAACTGCCCCGCGCATGAAGTGCGCCATCGTCACTAAGCGCAAGGCTCTGAACTGGCGCGCAGTGTTATAACTGTGCTGAGTGTACCTTAGGACGTTCGGCGGCGACCCTGTCATTTCATTGATGGGAAGTCTGTGGCAAGGTTTAATGCAGGGTTTGAGTACTTTTGCATGTATCTGACGGGTATATTTTGAGATTAAGCTCTTTGAAAAATACGCTTTTAGCTATGGTGTAGCGCCGTGAAATGGTGTTTATAACGTGCGCGACGTCTTGAAAGCACGCAAAAGGCTTTGTGTTCTTTTAGTCGATCGGCATGTTGGACGCACGCTTAGTAGTTCCGTGGGAATACGTATATTCCAAACACTCTGCAACGCAGTTCAAGAGCCGTCCAGGTGGCCCTTTAAGGAAAAGGATAAAAGTACAAAGCGGTATATCTAGTTATATCCAGTGACTCACATCGCGTGTAATAATATCCTACTGTTAAAGGTATAGTTAAAAAAAAAAAATGTCAGCTTCCGGATTGCAGCCTTGGGAGGGCCTGTCGCAAAACTCCCTTATGGTCAGGCATGACCTTGAGCTGATTACATTTGTTTACTAGGGATTCTCCTTGACACGACGAACTATGTTAACTTCAGTGTGGTAGGCATGGCTCAACGTCTCGTCGACCGCGAGGTCATTGGAACCTGAGCAAGTTGCTCCGAGTAGCAGAAACGATGAAGGAATCGGCCATGGCACGCGTGAAGGAACCAGAGCAATTTAGTGGAACAGTGGAAAACCGAAAACAGAAGGGCCGGCTTAGGATTCGAACACGGGTCCCCCTGAATACGAGTTCAGTGTTTTACCACTGCGACACTTCGCTCGGTACACCTTGGGTGTTAACGGATGTTTCAAGTGTTAGCTGGCATTGCTGAACAGGGCGACTGAAGCATGCGTGAATTCGCATGCTCGAATAGGCTGTTCAACCATTGAAAAAAATCACTTCCCGTTATATGCACAGATTCCGCCTTGCATACTGCCATGCGGGATCACAATTACGTTGGAAGCGAACACAGAGAAACAGTTTCAAGTCTTAAAGTTTTACTGCAAAAGTACTTTTATTTATTTATTGCAAATCAAGTTTTATTTTTTCTGTATTATACATATTAAAGTACGAAATGACAAATCAGTTACATATTTCAGGCCCCAATCTGTTTAACGTTTTAACTTGACTGACGAGTGAATAAAGTTATTAAANTCGGCCATGGCACGCGTGAAGGAACCAGAGCAATTTAGTGGAACAGTGGAAAACCGAAAACAGAAGGGCCGGCTTGGGATTCGAACACGGGTCCCCCTGAATACGAGTTCAGTGTTTTACCACTGCGACACTTCGCTCGGTACAACTTGGGTGTTAACGGATGTTTCAAGTGTTAGCTGGCATTGCTGAACAGGGCGACTGAAGCATGCGTGAATTCGCATGCTCGAATAGGCTGTTCAACCATTGAAAAAAATCANTGCTGAACAGGGCGACTGAAGCATGCGTGAATTCGCATGCTCGAATAGGCTGTTCAACCATTGAAAAAAATCACTGCCCGTTATATGCACAGATTCCGCCTTGCATACTGCCATGCGGGATCACAATTACGTTGGCAGCGAACACAGAGAAACAGTTTCAAGTCTTAAAGTTTTACTGCAAAAGTACTTTTATTTATTTATTGCAAATCAAGTTTTATTTTTTCTGTATTATACATATTAAAGTACGAAATTACAAATCAGTTACATATTTCAGGCCCCAATCTGTTTAACGTTTTAACTTGACTGACGAGTGAATAAAGTTATTAAACCCATGACTCAAGTTTATTCTACTCAGGTTTGGAAGCTGAATGCTTTTATTTTGGCAACTAAATATTTTCGCCGCCAGATAGCCCTGGTCACCTGATGTCACATGTGTACAGGATTTTTGCGATTTCTAGGTAAGTAAATGCGATAGTTGCATTTTTTCGTAAAGTAAATGTAATTGTTTAAAATCATCCACACTGGGAGAAAAACATTGCTCTTTGCGCTACGAGTGTAAATATAACGAAGTATGTGCACGTGTTGTTTAACATTTTGTTGCAATACTGAATGTTGCAAAACATTGTATTACACAAGTACTTTATTTAAATGTAACAGAATAATAGCTACCTTTATTCCACCTTAAATTTGTAACCTTTTTTTACTCACAATAGCGTGTTTACAAAAGCTTTAAGCCAAACACAATTGGTTTTTTTATTGTTTACTACTGCACACACAGTCGGAGAGCGTGAATAATGCTTACAAAATAAAATTAATATGTAATATTTTGGCTGGGGGAAGTATATATCACCACTCGGGCCAAACAGGAACTTTTGAACAAATAAACATAATTTCTCCATTTACCCAATAGGAAACGTTAGCATTGACTTTAACGAAACCACCGATCCACAATACAATGGTAAAGTCAAAATTCAGACAATTAAAAATTGGTTCTGCAATCTTCATAAAATGTGTATCTTGTTATGTAAATCATTATGTATCACCCAGGAATGCATTATACGCACCTGTTTTAAACAAGCGTAAAAATGTATATAAATGTTTTTTTAATCTGACTTTTTTACTTTATTCATAAGTATTAATTTGTACGTTTCCTCCTCACATTACATTTGTTGGCAATTTATTTTATTTAGACCAGTTTGGTTTAATATATCGAGATTAAAATCGACTTACAGTAAACAAATATTCATTCCACGTGACCTCTGACAGATTCTCGACAAAATGGCTNACAAATCAGTTACATATTTCAGGCCCCAATCTGTTTAACGTTTTAACTTGACTGACGAGTGAATAAAGTTATTAAACCCATGACTCAAGTTTATTCTACTCAGGTTTGGAAGCTGAATGCTTTTATTTTGGCAACTAAATATTTTCGCCGCCAGATAGCCCTGGTCACCTGATGTCACATGTGTACAGGATTTTTGCGATTTCTAGGTAAGTAAATGCGATAGTTGCATTTTTTCGTAAAGTAAATGTAATTGTTTAAAATCATCCACACTGGGAGAAAAACATTGCTCTTTGCGCTACGAGTGTAAATATAACGAAGTATGTGCACGTGTTGTTTAACATTTTGTTGCAATACTGAATGTTGCAAAACATTGTATTACACAAGTACTTTATTTAAATGTAACAGAATAATAGCTACCTTTATTCCACCTTAAATTTGTAACCTTTTTTTACTCACAATAGCGTGTTTACAAAAGCTTTAAGCCAAACACAATTGGTTTTTTTANCTTAAATTTGTAACCTTTTTTTACTCACAATAGCGTGTTTACAAAAGCTTTAAGCCAAACACAATTGGTTTTTTTTATTGTTTACTACTGCAAACACAGTCGGAGAGCGTGAATAATGCTTACAAAATAAAATTAATATGTAATATTTTGGCTGGGGGAAATATATATCACCACTCGGGCCAAACACGAACTTTTGAACAAATAAACATAATTTCTCCATTTACCCAATAGGAAACGTTAGCATTGACTTTAACGAAACCACCGATCCACAATACAATGGTAAAGTCAAAATTCAGACAATTAAAAATAGGTTCTGCAATCTTCATAAAATGTGTATCTTGTTATGTAAATCATTATGTATCACCCAGGAATGCATTATACGCACCTGTTTTAAACAAGCGTAAAAATGCATATAAATGTTTTTTTAATCTGACTTTTTTACTTTATTCATAAGTATTAATTTGTACGTTTCCTCCTCACATTACATTTGTTGGCAATTTATTTTATTTAGACCAGTTTGGTTTAATACATCGAGATTAAAATCGACTTACAGTAAACAAATATTCATTCCACGTGACCTCTGACAGATTCTCGACAAAATGGCTTCTGAACTTTGACTTTAAGTTTCAAATTTTCGAAATCATAAAGGCAAGAGTGCTTGAATTTATCTTTGACAGTTCCATTGTGCCGAGCTCAACTTGTAGGAAAGCAAACGTAAAGTAAATTGTGCAAGTGCCCTAAAACGAACGCATGTAAATTTTACGTATGGCGGAGAGATATAAAATTAGTAGAAAAGTAGATCTACAGTAGCGCTTTCAAAAGTGCTCAGTTTACCGCGGACAAGCCTTTAGTTGTATGAAGGGGCCTCAGTGGCTGAGCGGTTAGACTGCTCGCCTACCACCAAGGCGAACCGGGTTCAATCCCCTGCCGGTTCACTCCAGATTCTCGCAAGTGAGAATCGTGCCAGACGATGCCGCCGGTTGGCGGGTCTTCTCGGGGATCTCCAGTTTCCCCCGCCCCTTCATTCTGACCGCTGCTCCATATTCACTATCGTCGACTCTTACTATTACGACGTTAAGAGCCGCCTAAATCTCTTCACTCACTCACTTAGTTGTGTGGAATAAGGCCGTGGTGTATGTCAACATGATGCCTGTGAAGTTGCTCCCGTGTCGGAGAGGCGCCTAGTTGTCGGCGGTGCAGTTCCGTGGGGGGGCATGCAAAGTGTGTCGTTTGGCNAAAGGCGCCTAGTTGTCGGCGGTGCAGTTCCGTGGGGGGGCATGCGAAGTGTGTCGTTTGGCCCGAGGGGGCAGGAAGGGGGGGCCCTGTCCCCCTCCTCCTCCCTCCTGAAGAGAGGTATGTGGGCCTCGCCGTTACACGGCGACTGTGTCGCGGTAATTCCGCCGGCAAACAAGCCGCGGCGCCAATACGTCTGGACAACATCGCCTGCCCTCCTACGATGGTTAGCGCCCCGCGCCGCGGTCACAGAACACTCGACAATACAGAGGCGAACTACAGCTGCAGACGCTGGCCAGCAACGTGTCGGAACACCGTTCGACAATCACCGCACGGCGCCTGCAACACAACTCCTACAAGTCCACTCCCACCTAGGCGATTCCCGACGGGGTCGCTCCACGATTTTCGCACGCGGGAATCACCATGCCGGACGATGTCGCTGGTCGGCGGTGTTTTTTTTTCTCGGGGATCTCCCATTTTCCCCCGCCCTTGCATTCGGCGCTGCCACATACGTCGCTTCACACCCTCGTCGGCTCTCGGGACCTCGATGTCAAGATCCGCCGAAATCTCTCCTCTCCACTACGCTACAAGTCCACAAGTCTACAACTTGTTGACTTGTATGTAGACTTGTAAACAACAAGCCACGTAACACAAGCTGAGAGATCAGCTTGTAAAAATCCTTCTTGGTTTCTTAAATAACGATTATTTTTTATTTTGTTATGAAATGAAACTGCCTGACNATCCTTCACGGTTTCTTAAATAACGATTATTTTTTGTTTTGTTATGAAATGATACTGCCTACCGTTTCCGAGCCGATGCAGTCCAGTTTGCAGTAGGCCTGTTTGTTCTGCTGCCATAGAGTAAAATCAGTTAGTTTTGTTTTCAAGGAATTCGGCAATTCCACACGTGGAATCTTCAAACTGTGCAGTACTCGACCTGAAATTCTCTTTGATTCAAAGTCGTTGACTGCCACAAACTTTTTTGTCTGCGAGTACCTGTTCAGCTTCAACATTGTATTCGTACTATAACAAAAAAATAATAATAATTAAATAAAATTAAAAAACCGCCAAGCCGAATTAAAGCTCAAAAATACGTTATACTTTCAACACAGACGCACTTGAAAATAATGTCCACCCAGGATCTTAGACTCGTAGAAAATACATAACAATTTCTGATTTTTTGTAATATAACTTATAAGTTTGTATGTTCGTGTTACAGAACTTGCCTAAAAAGATTATGGTAATTCCGCTTGTGTTGCAGTTACAAGCACCACACTTGTAAATACAAGTGTTACAGAAAATTTACAAGTGCACAGCTGTACTTACAACTTGTAGGAGTTGTATTTTAGGTCCCTGGTAACCTACTCCCCAGCTGGCAGAACGACCAACATACAACCTCTCGCAGCACGTAGTAACCATACACAAGGTCTGTTCCCAGAGCCTCGCCCAGCCAATCAGATAACGGGCACGCCCACATCAAAGGGACCGCCACGACATTTCGTCCCCGTGTACTTGTCTGATCTGTGCCGCGCACTGAAAAGAATATGTTTGTGGCGGCCACAGAGTGTTTTGTTGGTATTCGCCCTGCCAAAGTTTTCTGTGGCTAACATAGAAAAATGTTGTGGCCCCGACAAAAGAAATTTGTAGTGGCCACGAAAGTTCAGTGGCGACGACTAAAAAATGTTTGCGTTCGCCACAAGAAGATTGGCAATGTGAATACCAACAAAACGATTTGTGGCCGCCACAATTTGTATTTGTATGCGGCCACGTGCTCGCCCGCGCACGCACAGAGTCACCTCTCCTGAGGCGTCGACGGCAACCTGCCCGCCTGGCACAGGCGTCTCGTGTGTCCGAGGCATAAGGCCGGGATTATAAACTACGCAACAAACAACGACGCAACGCAAGTAAATTACGATATCACACTATGCAAGACGTTACCAACATTGCAAAATGAAAATACCAAAAAATTACCAAGAAATTTATTTCCATAATGCTTTTTAGTGAACAAGTATTTCCTTTTTTTTTTTTCTTCCAAACATATTGGTTTAGTATGGATATTTGTTTAAATACTGAGTTTTATTAAATTACCGGCATATAGTTTTTAAATGCCTGAATAACAAATTTCTAAGAACGCTATTAAATTTTCTATTATTTAAACACTTCGTATACTCATTGTGTATGATTCAACGCATAAATGTTTGTATAAATTCACTGCACAAGGAAATAATACAATAATAACTGGAAATCATAGCCTTCTGTACAGGTGTAAAACGATTTTGCAATCGACGACTGCTGATTTAGAAGGCGCAAAACGCAAGCAAAAAAAAATGCAAGAAGTCGAAAGTTGACCAACTTTGGCTTTGTGTTCTTGCGTCCTGCATAGTTTATAATCTGTGTCTGTGAAATACGCACGCTCGACTGTTTGCGTCTTTGCGTTTCCTGCGTGCTGGCGTTTCTCGCGAAGTTTATAAACCCGGCCGAAATCCGTGGGATCCGGGAACTACACTGAAGAGCCAAAAAAACTGGTATAGGCGTGCGTATGCAAATAACAGAGGTATGGAACCAATCAGAGTAACGCGATGCGGTCGGCAGCTAGATCGGTTACTGCCGCTACAATGGCAGGTTATCAAGATTTAAGTGAGTTTGAACGTGGTGTTATAGTCGACGCACGAGAGATGGGACATAGCATCTCCGAGGTAGCGATAACATTTGAATGTTCGCGTACGACCATTTTACGAGTGTACCGTGAAAATCGGGAATCCGGTAAAACATCAACATCTTCGACATCGCTGCGGCCGGAAAAAGATCGTGAAAGAACGGGACAAACGACGACTGACGAGAATCATTAAACGTGACAGACGTGCAACCCTTTCTCAAATTGGCGCAGATTGGATTTGTGGACTGCCCTGCAGGATTCATGGTGTGAATCGCCTCCTGCATACCTTCAGACATTAGTCGAGTCCATGCCACGTCGTCTTGAGGCACTTCTGCGTGCTCGGGGGGTCCTACACGATATTAGACAGGTGTACCAGTTTTTTTGGCTCTTCAGTATATGACGTAGACTTTCCACTGGTAAATATGACAAAGTCGCCACTTTAATAACAGTTCCGCTAGCCCGCAGCTATTTTCCTGTATTTTCGAAGACAAGGGAACGCGCGAACTCTAAGGTCGACTCTCGCTCACTCAAGCTAAGCCTCTTCGCCTCTACGCGCAAAGCGCTTAACTGGCGAGCAGTCTCTCCGTCGGCTACTCTCCTGAACGTGACTTTAAGAGATGAGCCTATAANCGCAAAGCGCTTAACTGGCGAGCAGTCTCTCCGTCGGCTACTCTCCTGAACGTGACTTTAAGAGATGAGCCTATAATTTTGTGGCACGTAAATTACGATAAAATTACGATGCGTGTCTATAACGACAACTCTATAAAAATTTCTGTGTAGCAATTTTGGCAGCTAAAAAATATTCTGAAAAAACTTCTGTTTTAATTATTTTCACGCCAAAAAAAAAAAAATACTCGGAGTTGAAATGAGAAATTGAAATTTATCTTCGGGCACGAAAAGTTTTTGAAATGCTTTCCGTGTTCAGACACCACTGCAAAAATGTCAAACTGTCTTTAATTACATGTTTTATACNCTTTTGTGGCACGTAAATTACGATAAAATTACTATGCGTGTCTATAACGACAACTCTATAAAAATTTCTGTGTAGCAATTTTGGCAGCTAAAAAATATTCTGACAAAACTTCTGTTTTAATTATTTTCACGCCAAAAAAAAAAATACTCGGAGTTGAAATGAGAAATTGAAATTTATCTTCGGGCACGAAAAGTTTTTGAAATGCTTTCCGTGTTCAGACACCACTGCAAAAATGTCAAACTGTCTTTAATTACATGTTTTATACAATAGCTCTGCAACGCACTTAACGCGCCAGCCAGGCGGGAGCCCTTTAAGTACGATCAGCTGCAGACACCTTGGAGCTATGGGATTTTCACCCCAGCCTGTAGTTTAGGTTTTGTTTTGTGTTTTACGGCTCGACAAACAGGACTTTGCATGTCACAATTTACATACATTTAAAAATTTGAATAGTAAAAGAAATAATTCCAGAAGTCACAAACGTTTACCAAACACTTTTTATTCAAAGTTAATAAATGGAACAATTTTCTCTCCGCCGTTACCAACATTACTGAGCGCATGCCAGTTAATGTGTTACACGCTACAAGTAGAATTTTCACAATTGTAAAACGGATGCGATTCATAAAAAAATATTGTCTCGCTTGTGAAAGCTGGCACATTGATAAAACAAACGCAGANGCTTGTGAAAGCTGGCACATTGATAAAACAAACGCAGAAGTCCACAAGTCAGCTGGGTTTGTTTGATGTGTTAGTTCTATCAACACGTCACGTTACTGTGTTTACGCAAATGTTGCATGCAGTTTAAAGACACGAAAAATTAAAATGAAATAAAAAATAATAAATAACCTTTTCAAGTTGGTCATGTACAAGTTATGTCAAACACGCAACCATAAATTACACGACCTTCGTTGTTAGTTTCATTTACGTAAACTCTCGCAAAATTTAATCAGTTATTCGTGCTGTCGCCGACTGAAAATTAATAAAGCAGGGAAGCTTTAACAATGCGATGAAGTTCGAGATGCCGTTACGCATGAAGTACTAGCAATGAGGCAGGTGACGTTAAAGTGAAAAAAAAATCAATGCCCGCTACTTCTCCTGTAATTTGACGAAGGTGANCCCGCCTTATCATTTCGGTATGTTGTTTCGTTCACAGTTTGCCCCTGGAAATGTGCGGTATTTTTTTTTTTTACGAATATTGATGAACTATAGAAACTTGCTAAATGCTGCTGCAGAATTTTTTTTTGTTTCTTTTGGCATACTGAAGCGGGGTGCACGAATGAATCGGGAGTGGGATTATGTCTCGTTGGAAGTTCCCATGGAGTGTCAATTGTTTTCCGTCACATCTACGCAATCTTCTAATAGTTACACTGAACGATTGACGCGATATTAAGGATTAAAAACAAACACATAATTTAAAAAATTTTAATTGAGTGTTGACAGATATATATATTTTTTATTGTTATTATTTTGCAATCTAGTATTGAATTGCGCAATGTTAATATGCACTATTTAGCATTACTTATCCCTGCTCGCATCCAAACTCATCTAATTATATTGAACGTTGAAATTGTTTACGCTTTCGCTTATGCCGAGTGATAATCTCGAATAAAAAGACAGAAAAAGTATCCACTGCTTTACCGCATGTTTGTTCAATATATTTCATTATCATTCTTAGTATGACAAGGGTCTAAAGCAATAACACAGATTATAACATAGGTTCACTTCTGCAAAAATACTTGGACAAACTAAATAAAAAAAAGCAAATTAATTAATTAATTTTTTACTTATCGTTACATTATTTTATAAATCAAGATATAGTGATTTCATTTTCTGCTGGAAACCCCAATAAATATACAAATTAAGGGGGTTAGTAAAATCTGCCTCTATATAAAGAGAGAGAGAGAGAGAGAGAGAGAGAGAGAGAGAGAGGGTGTTTACACTGATTACAATTATTTTTCGTGTTATTTTTATATTATTTTTGAGTCTTTGAAAACACTGATAAAATCACATTAAAAATACTAATGAAAAAAGAGTAGAAATTTCGAATTCGTTATGTAGGCCTCGACAAGTTGTACGTTGCCCTCGACGTTTAGCCCTCGATGTGTCGCCCTTGAAATGTCGATGTCGACTTCGACATGTCGACCTCGGGCTCGACATATCGCACTCGGCATCGACATGTTGACCCTGGCATCGACATGTCGACCTCGGTATCGACATGTCGATTTTGACATCGACATCGACATTTCAACCTCAACACGTCGAACAGATTTTCAAAGTAATATCGATGCATCGATGTACATTACATGTCGATGTTGACCGACATGTCGTCATGTGGCACAGCCCTAATGCCAGGTCACAAACATTAAAATCAGAATTTTAAAAAGTGTACTCCCACAATTTCTTTACCCTGGATTCACACAACAAATCACTTTTGGAAAGAAGAAATTATTTAAATTTTTCCTTACCCAGGTGAAAATTCTCTGACAATTCCCTGACATTTCCATGTCACATGAAATTCCCTAACTTTTCCCTGTTTTCTCTGTGGGTGGACTCCAGTATTCACATATTCTGTCCGACGGGCATTTACGCCACTCATTAAAACGTTATCGGATTATTTAAATATTTCTCTCCAACAAGCATAATAAATAGAGACCCGGAAATTTCCCTGATTTATTCGGCAACAAGCTAGACTCCACAACTCTTTATGTATTCGAGCATCAGTTAGTATTCATTGGCTGTTGCTCCAATTAAACCCAAGACCAGGTAGCACGGGATTAGGTTCTTATTTTCCTTGCAGGTTCGTTATTGGTTGAAAGTCGTTCGGGGCGTGTCTAACAAACTATAGTCCAATGGAAGCACAAACACGTATCTATAATTAATTCACGGTTCCTTCACACTTTTATGAAGTCCTGCTAAAGTCGTACTTCCAGGATATTCCTCGGCCTCGTGCAAACTAAGCTTAAATAAGACTAAAAAATCTCACCAAATGGCAACGCACCGAATTCGTGCGCACTTAGTTGTAATGATATTTTGTATGAGAACTATTTCTTACTAGGGGCTACCAACACACATGTTTTATCACTGTTTTTATACATTTTTATTATAAATAAAGTATTATAATTTATGAATAAAATGTTGGTTAAAACTTTATTGTAACGAAAAATAAGATACTTTAATGTTAACAGAGGTATAAAATTCTTGTGATACATGACATGTTTAGTAAACAACCAAACAGGCCATACATAGGGTGATTTTTCAAAGGCCTGTTTGGTTGTTTACTAAACATGTCATGTATCACAAGAATTTTATACCTCTGTTAACATTAAAGTATCTTATNGTATAAAATTCTTGTGATACATGACATGTTTAGTAAACAACCAAACAGGCCATACATAGGGTGATTTTTCAAAGGTTAGATTCAAAAAGTGTGAAGAAACCGCGAATAGACTACACACGTGAATACAGTTTAACTTGTCCTTTGATGACTCCACGAAATTTCCGGGTCTCTAATGATAATCAATTTTGTGCTCTCCGTAAATTCGAGAGGCAGGCGGTGTTGTTCGCTCCCGCGCACGCTCACGAGGTTAGGGACAGTCGCGGATGTAGGATACGACCTTGCAGCGCGCCACTTGTTGCAGCTACGACGTAGTCGTCATGCCGTGGTATCCCCCTCCCTCCTCAGACCAGCGGGGCTGGGTTAACGGTGCGCCTAGCCCGAGGATCACACTGCCGTTACCGCCGCCACCGTGTGTGTCGAAGGTCGGGTCGGCGTGGGACATACACTTCCAGTCTCTCTGCCCCTGGCGCCGTGAGCTCATACTTCCCGCCCGACACGCACGTCCGGAAACACTCGCATCACAGGCGTAACCAAGGCGGGTTCTGTTTTCTCCCCTAACAGACTCGACATTAAGGGTCCCGCCTGACTTCACCGTCCGTCTCCTTTTTTTTTTTGGCCGAGAAGCGTGGGAGCTATAAGGGCTACACTGGCACGCGCTACAAGAGCGCCATCGCCACTACGCGCGGAGCTCTGAGCTGGCGTGCAGTGTCCTCGTAGTGTTGCGGGTACCTACGGGACTTTCAGCGGCGACCCAATTGTTTTATTGGTGGAAAGTCTCTAGGAAGGTTCACTGCAGGGACTTTGAGTATATTTGTATGTATCAGACGCTTATATTTTAAAACACAGAGCTTTGAAAACCCGTCTTTGGCTATGCAGGAGTATTGTAAAATAGAATGCGTGACGTCTTGAAAGCACTTAACAGCCCTCATCTGCAGTGCGTGTTATTTTCGTAGATCAGTACACTGGACGCACGTTGAACAGTTTCGCGTGAATGACGTGCACTTCGCACTCTGCAATGCAGTTCAAGCGCAGGTAGGCGGGAGCCTTAAGTCGATAGTACCACGTAGTTGGCAAGTAAAGGTTGTTCACGATAAAATTAGCACTTTTGAAAGTCCTGTTTGAGATCTACTTGTAAGCACATTGTGTATTCTTCCGCGGTATGCAAAATTAACATTGCCATAGGCCTCATTACTTTATTCATCCGTCGTTCAAGGAAAGCTAAGAACTTATTACAGAAGTAAATATTTGACAAATTTGCTCATCTTTACACTTGTGCGCTTAAAAAAAAACAGCACGGAAAAGAAATCATTTCAGTATTCGCACATGTTTGCCTAACACTTTTAATTCAACGTTAAGACGTGGAGCTACTTTCCCTCCGTCGTTACCAACACTGTAAAAAAAATGTGCAGTTTTGAATGAGAAATTGTTTGTAATCTTACAAATGTTTGTAACAGTAAAAAAAATGTCTCTTGTAAAATTACTCCTTTGTAAAACTGCAAGTGCCGCGTTCGTTATGGAACTCAAAAAGTGTTTGTTCTGTACTGACCCGTATCCACGAGTTCAAGCAAAATGGCGGACACTCAACAACGTAAAACATTATATAGCTGTAAACACTTGAAACAATTCAAATAATTCTGATA
This sequence comes from Clitarchus hookeri, assembly GCA_002778355.1. NCBI lineage: Eukaryota > Metazoa > Arthropoda > Insecta > Phasmatodea > Phasmatidae > Clitarchus > Clitarchus hookeri. The sequence continues at coordinate 195,837 of NQII01006350.1, forward strand.
AAATAAATTACTAAAATTTTAAGAACAGGCGACACTATTACTCAATAACTGTTAATATAAATGCTTCATATACAGGCTCATTCTAAAATCATGGGACAAACATTGAGGGGTGGTAGAGCTCATTAAAACAAACAATTATTGTATAGGAATATATGGGCGGGAGTGACGCGTTGAGGCACTAGTATATTCAAGAGAAAAGTAATTGGAAAGCTGACAAATCAAGTTGGTCTTGTGGTTAAGGGTGTAAGATGATAAAGCAATGTATGTGGGTTATAGTTACCGTGCTAAAGAAGTGAAGCTTTTTTTTTTGTGAATTACATTTTGAAATAATTTATTAATATTCTCTTTTATTAATTTATCATATTTGTTTCCCAGAAGAAAAATTATTTTATGTCCATTTCTCAATAATGTAAGTTGTAATACAAGCCTGTTTTGTAGGTTTTACAAGAAAAGGGTCTGTAGTTCTACAAAGGATTTTCTTGACAACTGGGTTTCCAAGGATTTTTATTTTAAAAGTACAACATTTTTTTTACAGTGAAATTTACTGAGCGCATGCCATACACTGTGTCCGTTCAAACATACTCAGGTAGAGGTAGTGACAATTTTTCAAAGGTTGAATTCAGAAGTGCTCACTCGTGAACAGTCTTTATACAGAAGTGAGTTGGAGTGGCGGTTCCGTTGATGTGAGCATATCCATTCGCTGAATGGCCGTGTGAGGATCTGAGAGTGGGCCTCGTGTCTTACTGGCTATGCGTGTTTCGAATGATTCCTTATTGGCTGGGCTGCTTGCCGGCGAGTAGGTAACTAGGCGCTGATTGGCAGACAGCGTTGCGACATGTTACTGGCAAGTGACGCCATTTTGCTGGCGTGTGCGGCTGGAGTTCGCTGTGCAATCTGCTGTTTTACTTGAGTGTTCTTAAGGTTCCCGCCTACCCGGTGCTTGAACCGCATTGCAGAGCCTTTGAAATACACTTAAGAGCCAAAAAAACTGGTACACCTGCCTAATATCGTGTAGGGCCCCCGCGAGCACGCAGAAGTGCCGCAAGACGACGTGGCATGGACTCGATGAATGTCTGAAGGTATGCAGGAGGCATTGAAATCTGCGCCAATTTGAGAAAGGGCTGCTAAATAAAGTATCTGCTCCACCAACAATTTAAGATCGTCTTTGACTTGTTAACCCAAACGATTTTACGGTTTTACAATACATATACATAATTTTCTCATAATCAAAACAATTCGTACTTCTGTGACAATTTCAGTAGTGTGTGTATCTGGCTTTAAATGAGTAGTGTTTGTTATGTAATCAGGTGCAGTGTTCAGTCAGAAGCCACTCTGCCTCTAAGCCTACACTAAGACTCCCTCCAAACTGGAGCTTTCTTCCACGTTTGAGGCCAAGAAACGCGGGAGCGATAAGGGCGACACTACAACGCACACCAAGTGCGCCATCGCCGCTAAGCGCAAGGCTCTCAACTTGCATGCAGTGTTTTCGTAGCACTGCGTGAACCTATGAGACTTTCAGCGGTGGCTCTATTATTTGATTGGTGGGAAGTCTGTAGGAAGGTTTAATGCAGTGCCCTTAAGCAGTTTTGTATCATTTGATGCGAATATTTTGAGATACAAAGCTTTCAAAAAAGCAGTTTTTAAAAATTTTTTAGCACTCTGAAATGGTGTTTTTAACGTGCGTGACATTTTGAAAGTACTCAACAGCCCTCGTCTGAAGTGCGTGTGTGTTCTTTTCGTAGACCAGCACATTGTACGCGCGTTTAATATTTTCATATTAAAACATGTACACTGGAGAGTCAAAAAACTGGTATCGGCGTGAGTATGCAAATAACAGAGGTATGGAACCAATCAGAGTAACGCGGTGCGGTCGGCAGCGCCTATATAAGACAACAAGCGTCTGGCAAAGTTGCTAGATCGGTTACTCCTGCTACAATGGCAGGTTATCAAGATTTAAGTGAGTTTGAACGTGTTGTTATAGTCGGCGCACGAGAGATGGGACATAGCATCTCTGAGGTAGCGATAACATTTGTATGTTCGCTGCCGACCATTTCACGAGTGTACCGTGAATATCGGGAATCCGGTAAAACATCAACATCTTTGACATCGCTGCGGCCGGAAAAAGATCGTGAACAAACGGGACAAACGACGACTTACGAGAATCATTAAACGTGACAGACGTGCAACCTTTTCTCAAATTGGCGCAGATTGGATTTGTGGACTGCCCTGCAAGATTCGTGGTGTGAATTGCCTCCTGCATACCTTCAGACATTAGTCGAGTCCATGCCACGTCTTCCTGCGGCACTTCTGCGTGCTCGGGGGACCCTACACGATATTAGGCAGGTGTACCAGTTCTTTTTTCGCTCTTCAGTATATATACAATACTTAAGTAGCTACCTGCGATGAATAGGAGCCATAAAAACCCCCATAATAAGCCAAGATTGCACCAGCAATGGTTCATCGATGTACTACTTCACAGCCATCAAATGGTATACAGATGGTTACTCATGATTTCACCAGGAGTATAGATAGGTTATGTGCAGCCAGTGCTGGAATACAGTTGGTAAGTTATTTACGGACCATTTAGTTCACCTACTATCATCCATTTGTTTAATTTCCATCAACATTCTGTCATTGTGTCATAAACGGCACGCCAGATGTCCTGTTGCAGCAGTTAACCATAGCAGGGCCAGTTGTGTAGACCCGTAAATTTTCTGGGCCAGCAGTTCTCCAGCAACGCCACCAATAAAACCACAGACTGCCGACTGTGTCTTGCTACACGGGCTTTTGCAGAATGGATACGTGAAGTTTCCGTGTCTCTGCTGATAATAAAGGCTAAGTTGCCTGTTATCAGGTCTCGGCTGATTTATTTTTCCAGTGCAGGGGGATGGTCCAGTTGCACAAGTAACTGAGTTGAAGTGAGTTGAGAGATTCGGGCGGCTCTTAACAACGAGGTCTTGAGAGCCGATGAGGGTGAAATGAGGTGAGAATGGAGCAGTGCCGGAATGCAAGGGCGGGGGAAACGGGAGATCCCCGAGAAAACCCGCTGACCGGTGGCATCGTCCGGCACGATTACCACTTGCGGAAATCCGGAGTGACCCGGTCGCACAAGTAATTGGTGTGCACATATGCCCGAAGCTTAGTTCGTCATCGAGTGAGTCGTGGAACACTCTCGTGAGTAGCAGAAGCAAACCCGTGCCAGAGTGCAGTTACGGACTGTGTGACGTGTACTAGGCGCGGGCGGGCGGTGCCGGATGCCGGACAACCTGTCGCAGCCTCTCTCTGGAGAAAGTCGCCGGTTAGAGGGAGGCTGAGTCAGGACCCGCGACATCCTGGCTACCGGAGGTCGCGTCCGCCTCGCAGGAATCCTGCCGCACCGGTGTGAGAGTACCATAGACTAAAGACGAGGCAGAGCGAGCTCGCTGGCTGCGCGCGACCAATCTCCGTGTCTCAACAGTGAACTGCGCACCTGCCAACACGTCTAGCGAAAACGGAATGCTTTGGAATTTAGGTCAGAAAACTGATTTTTGTAAACAAATGCTTTGGGATGTATGTATACTTCCTATAAACAATTTTTAATGAAGTTTGATTATATTTAAATGGGTAAAAGTTCACTGAAGAGCCAAAAAAACTGATACACCTGCCTAGTACCGTGTAGGGCCCCCGCGAGCACGCAGAAGTGCCGCAATACGACGTGGCATGGACTCGACTAATCTCTGACGGTATGCAGGAGACATTGAAATCTGCGCCAATTTGAGAAAGGGTTGCACGTCTGTCACGTTTAATGATTCTCGTCAGTCGTCGTTTTTCCCGTTTGTTCACGATTTTATCCGGTAGGAGCTATGTCGAAGATTTGATGTTTTACCAGATTCCCGATATTCACGGTACACTCGTGAAATGGACGTAAGCGAAAATCCAAATGTTATCGCTACCTCGGAGATGCTATGTGCCATCTCTCGTGCGCCGACTATAACTCCACGTTCAAACTCACTTAAATCTTGATAACCTGCCATTGTAGCAGCAGTAACCGATCTAGCTGCCGACCACATCGCGTTACTCTGATTGGTTCCATACCTATGTTTGCATACGCACGCCTATACCAGTGGTTTTGGCTTTTCAGTGTATTTTACTCATATAAAAGTGATTGTCTTTTCGAAATTAAAATATAAACAAACGCGTCCATCACTGCTGACGATGTGACTTTGACAGTGGTGTTCCTTTGGGGTAGGTCGATGCTGGGTACATGTGCAGAAGAGGAATGAGCAATCTACCTCATCTTTAGTCTATGGAGAATAAGCGGAAATCCTGCCACTTAGATCGGCGGAATAGTAACCTGTTATCACTAGCGATATGCGGAACTGGAGCTGTTATTTGGATATACAAAATTGAACTGAACTCCGGCAATAATCTTCGGCAGGCGAGCCTTAATTAAAAAATAGGTAGAACATATAGACACGAACTACAGCATAAGTCTTTACCCGGAAGGGTGTAACCACCCCTGAAAATGTGGATGAAGTTGATATTTATGTCTAGTAACACAGCCAGGATGAAAGGTTATTCTTTAAGTTTCATGGTAATGCATTATTGAACGACGAAGTGAAAACCATTAATAATTGGGTTCCGATTTCAACCCCATTCCATAAAAAGTTTGGCGAGGGGAGGAAGGAAGGGGGCCAACCCCATTCGTGCATTTAAAGCTGTGACCCTCCAGTATTGCTGGGTTGTTTCCTGTGGATTAGTAATCCACCGCGCACGATAAACAAAACGATAGCATTGTGTTTTTACCCTGCGCGTCAGCGTTTACGAGAATTAATATATATATATATATATATATATATACATACATATATGTATGTATATATAAATGTTGTGTTCGTTTGTTCGGACGCGTATAACTCCCGAAAAAATCAACCAATTTTCATTCTGTTTTTAATACACCTTTCTTTCGTTCCCACAAGTGTTTGTACACCTTTCGTTTTTTATCTGTATTACCTGCAAAGGTATTAAAATCTGTACAAAGCTAATTTTTACCATGCTTTCGCATCAGGAAGCGCCTTTGTTGACAGCTGTCTGCTTAAACATTTCAGTATGTTGTTCTTAATGTTTTTTTTTTATTGTTTTCAGAATGCCACGCGTGGAAGATGGTAAAACTAAAAACATTGTATACAAACAAGTACTTCNCAATGTTTTTTTTTTTTATTGTTTTCAGAATGCCACGCGTGGAAGATGGTAAAACTAAAAACATTGTATACAAACAAGTACTTCAGTAATAAAGATTTTTAAAATGCATATACTTCTTTCAATTAATTATAGCAAGATCTCTTAACCTTGCTGCTGGATGGCCCCCGCAAGACAGGTGTTTATTTTTATGCACGTGATCTATTTGAAGTTTATCATTGTGTCGCTCCACCAATTCGTTACACCAGAAATAGAACGTTATATCAGCTACGGTAAAAAACTACTCTCATATATTTATTTACCGAGAGATGTGGCGCAGTGGTAAATTTTCGGACTCTCATTCGGGAGGATCTGGGTTCGTGTACCCGTGTGGCCACACACTGATTTCTGTTTTCGATAGGTTTCCCGAAATCACTCCAGGCGAATGCTGAGATGGTCCCTTACTGCATGCCATTGTCGATTACTTCACCGTTCTTGATTCTCTGAGCAACTTACTCCATCTCTGGTGACCTCCCTGTCGACGAGATCTTAAGCTCTACCAATGTGCCTTTTCTGGATATATTAAATTATTGAAATGTATCACGTGCTTTACACATTTTTTTAACGACAAATTGATTTAAAATGTTGAATATTCTAGTATACGCAACCAGAAGTATATCTGGAAATAATAAAATGAAAGGCACACATCGCGCACACAGTTCACGTCCTCTAGTGATACACCTGAGGACCGAAATCTTCATCTTCGCACTGTGAAACATGTTATACGTGATCTGAGCCAATAATAAACAATTAACGAGGAGATCGAATCGTGTGCTACCAACTCACAACATTAAATGGAGCCATTCCTGTGGCAAAAGACCATAGTTATTTAGTAATCAGTCCCAAAATATCAGAACACTGTAAGATAACTGATCGTTTTGTAGATACAAGCAGGGTTCGTTTCCCGTATTTTCCGTTGCAGGCCAATGGCAGGCGTGTTCAGGAATTGTTATTATGACTTTTAGGCCTATGTCACGTTCTAACGAACTTGAGGTTTATGGAAGACGTTTCCACTTGGCCGATGATTGGGGTTCTCAGATTGAAACTTCCGCAGTAATGGCCACAATTATATACCTCAGTACAACAGTGCTACAACACAAAAAAACTGATTGTTTAAGGCTGGCAGCTGCGAAATTTAAATAGGAAATCCCATGTTAAGGAAATTTCGCCTCAGAGGGTTAATTTTAAAGACAGGCGTTTCAAACAAGTCGTATTCTTCACGAATTTTGTAGGAAAGGTCTCTACAGCGGAGATTTTTCCATAATATGTCTGAACTGTTTGCAAAGATTTTTAAAATTTAGGTTTTACAGAAAAGTACATATGCCTATCTACACTGAAGAGCCAGAAAAACTGGTACATCTGCCTAATATCGTGTAGGGCCCTCGCGAGCACGCAGAAGTGCCGCAAGACGTCGTGGCATGGACTCGACTAATGTNTTCCATAATATGTCTGAACTGTTTGCAAAGATTTTTAAAATTTAGGTTTTACAGAAAAGTACATATGCCTATCTACACTGAAGAGCCAGAAAAACTGGTACACCTGCCTAATATCGTGTAGGGCCCTCGCGAGCACGCAGAAGTGCCGCAAGACGTCGTGGCATGGACTCGACTAATGTNCTGCCTAATATCGTGTAGGGCCCTCGCGAGCACGCAGAAGTGCCGCAAGACGTCGTGGCATGGACTCGACTAATGTCTGAAGGTATGCAGGAGGCATTGAAATCTGCGCCAATTTGAGAAAGGGTTANCATGGACTCGACTAATGTCTGAAGGTATGCAGGAGGCATTGAAATCTGCGCCAATTTGAGAAAGGGTTACACGTCATCACGTTTAATGATTCTCGTCAGCCATCGTTTGTCCCGTTCGTTCACGATATTTTTCCGGCCACAGTGAAGTCGAAGATTTGATGTTTTACCGGATTCCCGATATTCACGGTACACTCGTAAAATGGACGTATGCGAAAATCCTAATTTTATCGCTACCGCGGAGATGCTATGGCCCATCTCTCGTGCGCTGTCTATAACACCACGTTCAAACTCACTTAAGTCTTGATAACCTGCCACTGTAGCAGCAGTAACTGATATAACAACTTTGCCAGACGCTTGTTGTCTTATATAGGCGCTGCTGACCGCACCGCGTTACTCTGATTGGTTCCATACCTCTGTTATTTGCATACGCACGCATATACCAGTTTTTTTTGGCTCTCCAGCGTATACTGAAAATATATGCCTATAGGGATTTTCTCCTAAAATATTCGCGAAGAATACATTTTGTTTGAAACGCATATAATTAAAATTAAAGCAATGAGGCGAACTTTCCTCAACATGGGATCTCCTATTTAAATTTCGCATTTGCCAGCCGGTAGGAAATGCCCTTAATCAACAACCCTATAGTAGGCCTATCCAGTATAGAAATTTATATTATTTTTAACAGGTTTACCACTTAAATTCTGATGGTTACACCTTTGCTTGAGATAATTTAGCATGACAATGGGCTACAGTAGGGCATTTTGTTAATACAATACTGCCATAACTGAAAAAAAAACGTGTATTTTGAGTTGTAAAACTTTTGTACTGAGGTATCGAATTATGAAATATTGAATTAAGTTGTCTATCCGGCACCTTTGTGGCACGATCACGTAGCTGCAATATTTGTCCCCTGCGCGTGCAGTCGGCTGTGACCTTGTAGAACACATGGCACCTCCTGTCAGCGCCGCGCGAGCTGAAGTGGTTCCCCGCGTCATGCGGTTCGACGCCCGCCGTGTGAATGTCTTCATTCTTCATCGTCAGTGCGAGGATGAGAGGGAAGAAAGGCCCGAGACTACCTTTCACTTCCTTGTCCTTTTTTCTTGTCGCTCACCTTCATCAGGGGCGCCCGTTAGCTGAGTTGCAGGTCGCGCGTACTGTTACGAGTGTCAAAAACTGGGGGCCGTTGTCCAACCAACACTAGTCGATAATCGCAGGGTTAAGGGGCCCGCCCGCCTACCTGGGATCAATTTTACGTATTTGAAGAGGCCGCGGTGGCGGAAAGTCTAGAGCGCCCACCTCCCACCTGACCGGGTTCGATTCCGGACGGGGTCGGTCCTGGATTTTCGCCCGTGAGAATCGTGCCGGACGATGCCGCTAGTCAGCGTGGGATATGCCGTTTCCCCCCACCCTTTCATTCCGGCGATGCTCCGCACTTACCTCGCTTCGCCCTCATCGGTGCTTGAGCCGCGTTGCAGAATGTTTGAAATGTTTTTCCTTTTTTCTAAGGAGCTATTAAACGTATGTCCAATGTGCCGCTCTTTGAAAAGAACACACACTTCAGACGAGGCCTGTTGAGTGCGTTCAAAACGTTACGCACTTTCGATATGCCATTTCAGAGCTTTTCCAAAGCGCCGTATTTCAAAACATACGCATCACATCCACAGAAAACACTCGAGGAGCCTGCAGTGAATACTACTACAGAACTACCACCAACGAGATGATGGGCTCGCAGCTCGAAGTCCCACAGGTACACGCAGCATGACAGCATGACGAGAACATTGCACGCCAGTTCAGAATCTTGCGCTTAGTGGCGAAGGTGCACTGGATGCGTGTTAGTAGTGTAGCCCTTATCGCACTCGAGTTTCTCGGCCTCAAACACGGAAAATAGCTCCATGTAGGCGGGGACCTTCAATATGAATGCTCAAAGCATCGAGTCTCGTTATAATTTATTCACGAATTAATTTTAATAATCTGTGAATTGCTAAAAATCCGACATTCCATCCCATAATTTTTCAACTTGGTGTCCTGACTCAAAATTGCCATCTAAATGATTCTAACATCGTATCGGTAAATAAGTTTTTTTTTTAAATATTAAATAAATGGGAATAAGTCTTGCTACATTGTAAACTTGAGTACCTGTTACAAGTTTTTCAATTTAAACTAATATACACTAACATTGGACATCAAGTTAATGTGACTTATTTTTTCAGTTTAAGAACATAAACAAAACAAACATTTATCTTCTAATCCAGAAACGCACGTGTAGTAACCAGCATATGTGAACACATCGGGTGCATTAGGCAGTTCTCGAGGTAATGTTTCTGGTAACCTTGGACTGCGTGTGCAAAATTATATTTTCCGTTAAAATGATGACACAATAGTTTGCTATTTCGATAGTTTTAATACTAATGCTTATAAAATAATAAAAACGTACTACATCAGTTACCTGTTTGAAAATTAACCAAAAATCAAGTGAAAAAACGTAGTAATAATTATTTTAATTTTTTCGCTGCCAAACTACTGTGAATATTACAGTCAGTCTTTAAGTATAAATATACGCAGTAATGGAAAGAAAATGTTATAAAATTATGATTTTAGGGACATTTTTTATCAGCTATGAATTGGCTATTTACACGCCAAAAAATGTAACATTGGACAAAACTGCTCAAGTTTTATCTAACTACCCTTAGTTGAGCATTGTAATACGATGGATTATTCTATAAATACGAGAATTTTAACTGCTTGCACTTAGACACTACTCTGACGAACATCGCAAGCTACTCGTTCAGCCGCAAGTTGATGTCTCTGTAATCTGGTGTGCATTATTTACATTCGTAGATGTTATGCACTGTTAGAGAAAACTTAATAGACGTCGAAGTAGTCCAAATGGGTACGGCAAATGTTAAGACCGAAGAAGCAAGCCTTACGACGTTCTATTGAAAGACAGAAAATATACACTGTTCGTATAACACGCTACAGAAGATAACGAGGAATACTTACATGAATTCCGAACTAGAGTTTTCTCCGTATACCGTGAAGTGCACTGTAGCTGAAGTAAGGATAATGACACTCAGAAGGAGACCCCCCCCCGCCATTATATTACAAAGATAATTTCCCCAGGTGAGGTTCGAACTCACAACCTCGGCATCGCTCGGACACTGTCTTATCAGTACCGCGCGCTAACCAATTGCGCCACTGGGTAATCTATTAATAGTAAGTTCACGGTCACTTCAAACTTTTCTGTAGCTCTGTAAATGTTCTACTTCCCGGATGTCCCTCCGCCTAATACAAAGAAAGCTTTACTAAGTCTAAGAAAGTACACCAGAGGGGCAACGCACCTCATTCTTGCGCACTCTCTGTAGTAATATTTTGCATGAGAACTATTTCTTACTAGGCGTTACCAAAACACACATTTTCTCCCTATTTTTATTCTTATTAATTATAAATAATATATTATAATTAATAAATAAACTGTAAGTAAAAGTTCATTTTAACAAAAAAATAAAGGTACTTTCGTGTTAACACAAGTGTAAAACGCTTCTGACACACGACATACTTAGGAAATAACCAAGCACTTCATACATAGAGTGATTTTTCAAAGGTTTGTTTTAAAAAATGTGAAGAAACCGCGAATAGTCTATACCAGCCCTTTCACAACGATATAGCATTTGCCAGCACTTGTTCAGTAAGGAACGGTTACGTTAAGGAACGGTTACNTATTCTTATTAATTATAAATAATATATTATAATTAATAAATAAACTGTAAGTAAAAGTTCATTTTAACAAAAAAAATAAAGGTACTTTCGTGTTAACACAAGTGTAAAACGCTTCTGACACACGACATACTTAGGAAATAACCAAGCACTTCATACATAGAGTGATTTTTCAAAGGTTTGTTTTAAAAAATGTGAAGAAACCGCGAATAGTCTGTACCAGCCCTTTCACAACGATATAGCATTTGCCAGCACTTGTTCAGTAAGGAACGGTTACGTTAAGGAACGGTTACGTTAAGGAACGGTTACGTTAAGGAACGGTTACGTTCGCTACGCATCTTTTTATCGGCACCTGAGGCTAAATGTGTTGACGACCATCACGCCTGTCAAGTCATCACAAAGCACGTTATCACAGCGTATTTCAGTTGTACGGGGGGATAAACATGCAATAGCAGGTTGGCAAGTACACTGAAGAGCCAAAAAAACTGCTACACCTGTCTAATATCGTGTAGGGTCCCCCGAGCACCGCAAGACGACGTGGCATGGACTCGACTAATGTCTGAAGGTATGCAGGAGGCAATTAACAACATGAATCCTGGTGACAGCAGGCAATTCACGTCCTGCGCGTTGGGCAATTCTTCGGAAGGACCACTCAACCTCCCTCGGGACCACAATACGACCTCATTCAAAGTCCGTTAATTGCACGAAGTGCGGTCGTCTATGCCGTCGTGGCACGTCTGCAATGCTTGCTACACACAGGCCGATGCTTGAAACAACAGACTGCTCTTTCACCGAGTCAACTATAGTTGTATTGGGCTCAGCGGCGTTATGCCTAGTACGCGGTACCTACTCTGCCCACAGCACAGCACTGTTAATCACTGCATATGCACTGCTCTCTGTAAGCGCCCCATGCGCATATGGTGTGTCTACGTTACCGCCTTAGTAGTGTTCATTTTTCAATTTACGCCAATGTAAAATGTCAATACGCTTTCACTTTTTTTTATGACTACCCGATAACATACGCTAAAAATTGAGCTGACAAATATGTAACAGTTCGCAGAGTATAAATTCTTTGTAGTGAGTTGTCTATTTACCCTGAAACCAACGTAAAGACACAAAATCGAAAAACTTCTTCATACCGTCAACGGACGCAACCTCGGCGATAGCGTTAAGTGCGAGGACCAAAAAAATCCTTGTGAGTTTTGTTTTGGCAAAGTCGTGGGTAGCTAACACGGAATATTTAAAGCGCTCATCTGACTGCAGCTATTTCCCGCTTTTCAGGCGCGGAACCAAGGGATGGCAGTAAGGGCTACCCAACCTCGCGCAGTAAGTGGCCCATCGCATTTACGTGCAGACACTCACTTATCCCGTAGGAATCTTGTCGTGCTGCGTGTAACTGGGTGACCAGTTAGGTAGAAGATCTTCAGCAATATTCAGCACAGCGTTCTAAACAAGTTTTGCATATATTAACTTAGAATATTTTTAAGATAGATGCGTTCAAAATTGCTGTTTTTGCTAACGCGTGTAGAGTCCTCAAAATAATCATTTCTTTCAATTTATTATTTATGACGAAAGCTGTATCCACATATAGTCTTATGTGATAATTCTTTTAACAAAAATGTGAACATATGCGGTAATTTCAGTTTCAAATGTATATTTAAAACACTCTATAGAGCAGTTTTGTAACGACTGCTCACATATCGATGTCATCAATTTGTTGCGTGGTAGTTACTTGTGTTTCCAAGATTATTCAGCATGAAATTCCGCGATACAGATATAAAATTGAGTTATAAGTGCCAGCGCGATGGATTCGCAGATTATTAATTCACGCAAGAGTCCGAATGCCTGCTGATAGGGAACTCACGTCACTCTAGTAGATGTGATAACAAGGCCGACAAGAACCTTGTGTGCAATTTGGGTGCCCGCTGACAGGAATTATTCTGCACCTTAAGAATATTCTTCGTGGGCTGCTCAGACAATGGTTTTTACGGACGTAACAAGGTAACCCGTCCCGTTCATTATTACGTGCGGGATAATAACTCGTTCTTAAAATCCAATTATCTCTCCACGACGTTAAGTTTAATGAGGAGCAAGGTTTTCTACTCCAATTATTACCACGAAACAATCTGATGCGGACAGGTTTTTCACACAGCCACAGCTTTTTATGTACCCGGACATTTCCCAGACATTCAGTACTGAATTTTAGACACTATGTGTAACATTAGCATAATCTAGGCGTTTGGTCCAACACCAAGTATGTATTCCACCGTCAAGAACAATTTTTTAGGCTTATTCCTCTCAACTATCACAGATCGCCGTTTGTCGGTGTTTTACAGATACTCGAAGTGCAAGCTCGCAACAGCAAAGAAATGTCTCTCTTAAGAAGTGTTTTGTCCACGATAATGTGGTGAATTACGAAAATGATAATCATTAGATGGCTCCAAAATTGCATCTGCAATTATCTATAACCTGCGCTTCACGCGCCTGGAATGTACATTTTTGGGATTTAGCAGATTAATATTAAAAAGTAAATTTCTCTTCTATTCTTCAACCGTGGCTATAAACGCCAGGTAGTTTGTGTCACACACATTGAAATTATTTAATTTTTCCCGGGGCCACGCCTGCTAGGAATTTGAAGAAGATTCCGCAAAAACACATTTTGCCGCTTTTCGCCCCTCCTATGGGCGAGTTTTGAAAATTTATTTCTTGTTGGGTGCCTACGCCCTAGGGACATTCCAGCCATAAAATTTAATTTTTTTTTATATCCACATGTTTGGCCTGCACGTTTATAAACTACAGAGTCACTCTGGATTTTCACAGCGGTTCATATGTGGAACTGGCGGTATTGCCTGCATTTCAATAGTAAACTTTGTGTGAGTTTTAGCTGCCTGCTCAGCTTCGCATGAGCAAACCAACAATGGTGTCATTACTCTCGGTTCTAGGTCCAGGCACAAGCCGATGACACGCGTTATTGCAAGCTTATTGCATGTCTTTAGACGCACTAAGAACACACGCAGCAATTCGACCTTTATGACGCTGAAAACAGAGCAATGCTATGTTGTCCAATCAAGTTAGAACATTCAACGTAACTTTCGTCTTCATGCCAAACTTCGCAATGAATTGCACGTGAAGGCTCCAGGAGGATATTGGGTTGGACAACATAAACAAACATTAATTCCCCAGGTGAGACTCGAACTCACAACCCCGGCATTGCTAAGGACACTGTCCTATAAGCACTGTGCGCTAACAGATTGCGACACTTTTTTTATATATTAAAGTTGCCGCGGAGGAACCGGGGTGCGAACTCTCGACCCTCCGACTACAAGTCGACCACCCTGCCCATGAGCAATTGGAGGGGGGGGGGGACTACTGGGATTTACGGACGCAAAGTACTTACAATGCGATATAATTATGGTGACTGGAGGAGGGCAGTTTTGCCAACTTCGCGTGTAGTTAAAGTCTATAGAAATGTCTTGCCATGCGTGAATTTCAGTAAAACAATTTCAAGAACTCTATTGGTAATACTTCATATATTCCATCGGGGTTGGTTTCATTGACTATATAAATAAATAAACCAAAACTTAAATTTGAAAAATACTAGATGACCTTTCCAAAAAATTTGTTTGTAGGATTTTTTGTTTATATTAATTAGTCCATAGATGCTGGGGTTTGAATTTCGACATGTCATTCAAAAACACCTTATATATATAATTTGATACTCAATATGAATTAAACACACGAAGAAAGTTGTATGTAAATCATAGAGATTAAGACATAGTTCCCATTTAGAATATTGAGTTGAGATTTTTAACGTTATTCTTAAAGAAAACGTTTCTTTCTTGCCACACTTAGGTCTCCAGTAATGAAGAGCTGGAAATACATTTTATTGTAATGTACAAAAATGTAAATTTTGATTGTCTTTCCAGCGCAGAAATACGGTGCATTGGCTTCTTTGGTGTTTTCTTCCGGAAGGATACGTAATGAGTAGCCTGAAGATAGAATTGTTACAAGACTTCGGAGAAGTTTGAAGGTAACTAACCATTAACTGACCTACGGCTCTTTCCTTCCATTTGCCTGAGGTACCTTCTTGAAGAGAGGCGAGTAACTTACGTTAATCATAGCTCTTGTTTCTAAAACCACTGTCATTGTCAGATTTTCGCCTTCAAATATATCTGACGATAAAATTTGAAGAGGAAATACGGTCATCACATTTTTCCATTAAATGAAGTTAATCAAATTTTCTCATACTTGTTTCAAAATGTGGTGTCACACTGTCAAACATTTTTATCATAAGAATTTAGTGTGATTCATATTTAAACATAATTTAATCAGCGGGATACATCTGTTGTTACGAATGTAATGATTTATTCTGAATTTCAAGTTAAATTTTCGTTTTATTAATAAGACGAATTTGCTGAGTGATGAAATTGGCGGCTCTTGATTTTTTTTTGCTAAAATTGTACAATTAGACTTTCCAACACCTTTTATGTTTAGACGGATTTTATTTAAAATAATTCTCTCCATACCCATATTTTTTTCCAGCTGTTTTTCGCCATTTTAAATTCGCATGTAACTGACAATGAATGGTTTTCTCTGTACGATCTTGATTGCCTGAACTCGTCATATATCAAAGATTTTTCAGCACTGTTCCAATAAACAAAATGTCTGGTGGAAACTACAGCTGTCGAACTTTTGTAGACATACATGGCGGCGCTAAGGAAGTTTCCGTGACCTCACAAACTTTCAAATTTCTGTGACCAGTTTTCTTTGAAGTAGCTTGATAAACATAGGCGGCACCTGCTGTCCGAGGAAGAAAGGGGAATGGAGCGCTAGAAAAAATACTTTTTGTGGAAAAAAAAAACAGCAGAGAAAATCGTTTAAACGAAAAAATCAAAATGTAGTGACAATTTTGGAAAAATTTCTCGAACCTCTAAAATGGAGTAGAGTATCAAAAAGAACACAAGTAACGAGAAACAATACAAGGGCAAGAAATAAAATGCGGTAAAACTAATAAATGGAAAAAGCATAAGGGGTACCAGGACGCAAGTGGAGAGCAGATGGAAAAAAAAGGGAACCAAAAGAGTGTAAAGACGAAAAGGCGTAAGTGATGTTTGGTTATGTTCTGTGGCACCTTGAAACTGTAGGCATGTGTGTTGTACAGACAAAAGGAAACCAAACCATGTAGAAAAACGGAAAATAACTCTATTCTGATGCAACTGTGCAACAATACGTGTCAATGTTGTAACCAAACGGAGGTGACAAAAGAAAGAAAGAAATATTGATAAACAAAGGGGTGGAATAGTTTCCATGTAGGTGTGTCTCACAGTTCTGCGGCAGTGTGCAATCATAGGTATTGGTGTTGTAGCAAAAGGTACAAGGAAAAAAAATAATGATTAAAAAACTGAAATAGGAAAGAAAATTCCCTAGAGAGAACGAGTTTTCTGATCCTAAATCGTGATTCGGGAGGAGACTGCACTGTGATTGACCGAGCTCCAGCCAATCACAGGCGCGAAATGAACACACAAGAGCGTGGCAGGAGTACTGCAAACAAACGGCACAGTCAACTCACGGTTACTTCCAACTTTTCTGAATTCCTACTAAAGTTCTACTTCCAGGGACAATGCACCGAATTCGTGCTCACTGAGTGTAATAATATGTTGCATAAAAATAATTCCTTACTAGGCATTACCAACACACCTATTTTCTCAAGGTTTTAATTAATATTAATTATAAATGAAATATCATAATTTTTAAATAAAATGTAAATAAATGTTTAATTTAATTGAAAATAAGGCACTTTTATGTTAACATAAATATAAAACGCGTGTGATACTTGGCATATTTAGGAAACTACTAAAAACTTCATACATGGGGTAATTTTTCGAAGGTTTGATTCAAAAAGCGTGAAGAATCCGCAAATATATTATAAATAATGTATCATTAAATTGAGGACACAAAAACAAGGAACACACAAAGATTGTATCTGGAATTCAGGATCATCCAGTAGAGCAGGGGAGTGGGAAATATGATTGTAACAAAACAGCCAGAAATTGTATTCATTCAAATTGTGTTAGGGCGAAGCCATTTTGTAACCGGCGCAGCGACTCGAAAGTTTTTACGGTGCGAAAAAATAAAATTGCTTAGTTTGCATTTTTGTTATTGTGTCCACGAGTTACGTCGGTGAAGCGAGTCTCCTGTATTGGCTCTGCGGGTTTACCGAGCCGTAAACATTAGTGTCGCTACGACAGTGCTCTCTGTGGAAGTCGAGCACTTGAGCACTAGTGTAAACTCCCGCCAGACGTCTAACAAAACCCCCGCGGCGCCAGACAGACTTCCGGTGCCGATATAAACACTGGAACTGACACGCCATTTATCTTCACGTGAGTTGGCGGCACCTGCCTCCCGAGTCCTGTCCACACCTCTGAATTACCTCGTCGAGTCGTCAAAAATAAACCAGGTCTCAATAAAGCACGTTTAAAATAAAATTATATATAATTTGCACGACTCGCATATCCGAACGGATTCCAGACTGAAGATGTGGTAGACAGATCTCGCTATCTGCGCGCAACCAATCTCCGTGCCCCAACATTGAACTGCTTTTATACCAACACGTCAATCAAAAACGGCATGGTTTGGATTTTATGTTACAACACTTATTTGTAAACGAGTGCTTTAAGACGTATGCATACTTCGTCTTACCAATTTGTATTGCAGTTAGATTAAATTCAAATTGATGGAAGTATTTTATTCAAATAAAAGTGTTTGTCTTTTGAAAATTTAGATACAAACAAACGCGTTCATCAGTGTTGACATGCGACTTTGACGGTTGTGTTGCTTTGGGGTAGGTCAATGTTGGGTACAAGCGCAGAAGATGAATAAGCGGTCTACCTCATCTATAATCTATGGATCGGACGAGACTTTAAATATTTCTATCGTATTATTAGTCACGAAGTTACACTACACGTGTCACATCGCCGTTTCTGTTCAGGTACCAAATGTGTCGGTCTCATTTTATAGACGTATTCACGTAAAAAAAAAAGTCATCTGCTGTGATTCCCCTCAGCCCCAACCGTTTTCGAGGAAGCCCGTAGGAAGCACTCTAGAACGTATTTATAAGTTTTTGCCTCATATAGAGGGAAGGTTTATCCATAATTTTATATCCTGCATTGAAGGAGCATAAGAATGCTAAGAGGACAACACGTATTCGCATTGCGCACAAGGCCTATATCGGCTCGAACTGTAAACACCCCTGTTTTATACAACTCCAGCATCTCCAGTGTACGAGAGCTGCATACCTTTAGGCGTTACATGCCTTCGTTTGTAGTAGAGTGGAGTGGAGAAAGTTGAGCGGGCTCGTAACATCGAGGTTTTGAGAGCCGCAGAGGGTGAAGTGCGAGGCGAGGATGCAACAGTGCCAGAATGCAAGGGCGGGGGAAACGGGAGATCACTGAGAAAAACCGCCGACCAGCGGGGATCGTCCGGCACGATTCCCACATACGTAAGCGACCCGGTTCGCTTATGTGGGAGGCAAGTAGTCTAACCACTACACCACCTCAACCCCTTCTTGGTTAGTCAATTCTCGAATCCGTCAAAAAACCGGAAAATAAATTATAAAAAAAACACGAGAACAAAAGCATTATTTTCTTCTCTCGTTTCGTTGGTCGAAACGAGAAAGGAAGGTGGTGTTAATCTATACCACACGTCTCGAACCCACTTCCTAATGAACATGCTGCCAAGTTTGCTGTCTCTATGTCCTGCCATGTGCACATTTATCAGAGCAGCATATCTGACAATAGAGTACGGCAGAGAATTTCTTCATCGCTCAAGTCCACGGATTTTCACAAATAAAGGAAATCAGAAAGTTTGCATGTGATTAAACACGTGAAAGAGAAATCTCTGCGACATGCAATTAAGTTGTCGGAAAGGACAATTACTGAACAAAGTATTTCTGAAAAATATATCTATGTAGTTAGCATAGTTAATTATGTAGAGCTGTCTAGGAAGTACATTTCTGCAAGACCTGATTAAATTATAGTGATATACTTCACAATAATTTCGTAAATCAATAAAAATTGTGAATTACTTTTGTATTATCTTCTCACGCTTTCTTATACGACTTACATTATGACAGATAATGCAAAATCTGTCTTGATACCGAAATGGGAAACTCCCAAACTTCGCTCTTTGCCACGTGTCATGCTTTCCAGTGCAGAACTAAAACAGAATGTTTGCGTAAAGGTATAGTATATTCGCAGTATTTTAGCACTTTTTAAATCAAAGATTCGAAAAATCACCCCATGTAGGACGTGTTGGATTTTTTTCCTAAATATGTCTTGTATCGTAAGTATTTATACGTCTATTAACATAAAAGTATCTTATTTTTGGTTGAATTTAAATTTTATCCATACTTTATCTGTAAATTGTATTATTTTATTTATTATTTACACGAATAAAATCAAAGATAAAACAGGTGTGTGGGCGTTGCCTGATAAGAAATAGTTCTCATGCAAAATGTTATTAAATGGAGTGCGCGCGATTGAGGCGCGTTGTCCCTTTGCTGTGATTTCCCAGACTTAGGTTAGGCTTTGTTTACGCGAGGCAGAGGAATAGCTTGAAAGGAGAACTTCAGCAGGACTTCAGCAAAGATTCAGTTAACCGTGAATGGACCGTACGCTGCATGGCATGTGCGCATGCGTCGTGGCGTCGAGGCACTTCACTCCAGGTTACGATCAATAGCTGCGAGTCGGCCGGAGCTGTCCCTTCTGCAGTCTGGGGGGAAACTGTCAAACGACTCATTTTTGTCGTCGCAAATCGCTCGGAAACGTAATAAAACTTGGAATACGTCCACGGAAAATAATTAGAGCCCTTCTAAATCTGAGCATATCGTCCCCAGTGGCGTAAACGGCTAGCGCACGGTACTTATAAGACAGTGTCCGAGCAATGCCGGGGTTGTGAGTTCGAGTCTCACCTGGGGAATGTCTTTTTTTACATCACCACTGTGGTGCTCGCGCTGAAACTGAAGACAAATATGCACATTAAAGGCTTGTAAAATGTTCTACAGTGTGGGCTCACAAGATCAATTTTTTTGAAAATGTGTTTAATTGACCAGTGTTTTATGGAAAATCAAATCGAGCATTTTCAAGAGAATGCACAATATATTCAGGTGGAAGTCCCAACGAATCAAAACTAAGCAATAATTTTATAAGACCTGTATTTGAAAATATGGAAGTGTCTACAAGGAAACATATTAAACTCTCCCCTCGGGGAATTTCACTATTGCAGATGTGACGCAAAATATAATATTCAGAAATTGGCGTAACAACTTCGGAAAACTACGACTGTGTAAATGGGAGGAAGGTAGCAAAAATGGACCACTTATAAAACAATGCATTTACTAACAAATCATTGTCACTGAGTATAACTTGTTTTCCCGGGTGCTTAAAAATGATCGGTGGGACACTCGTGATGAAAAAATGTCCGCAGGGCACAATAAATATCACCCAAAGAAGAAAATGTCTTCAGTCAGCATTCGCTGCAAAATATATCAGCTACAAAGAAGAGGCAAAGCGATAAGTGCAAGGAACTCCGGTATTATTGTTTGATTTGCAAAATATTAAACCTGCCCAAAAGCAGAAATAATAATTTTCTTTTGCCACGGTAAACAGAACGTGTACAAACTAACTGACTTCTTATTAGCTAATAAATAGCTTTATTTTTAAATATGCAATGAGAGTACGATTGGTGGAAGTGGCAACAACGTAGATAGTAAAAGTGATTTATATAAAATTTTAGAAATTGTAAAGGAAACCCTTGAGTCAACCGAACTTACACTTTGGAGTGATTATTAATATGCTTGTAATGGAAGCAAATCCATAGCAGGAAAGAATTTAATAATGCTACTTTGAAATACTTAAAAATGATTCGAAAATGATCCAAAGAAATTAGGATGATTCCAAAACAGAGATGGCCAAAATCGTAAGAAAACTCAGATGTAACAAACTCGAGTCTTTAAAGAGCATCTTCAAGTTTGTGTCTGATTCTGATAAATCTTTAAAATACTATTAAGTGTGAAGGGTAGGAATTTAAGGGGGGGGGGGGGGCCAAAGAAATACAATTATAAAAGAAAACCCAGAAAGTTGTGTGCAAATTTGTTCAGAACATGAGTTTCGTCTTACAAAGTTAATTTAAAAAAATGAAATGAAATAACCATTTTAAAATATCATATTACGAAGCTAATGGTAAACGTCATAATGTATTTTTATCTAAGATTTAAAAGTAAACACAAGTATGAAGGCCTACATTGATTACTGAGGACATTATATTTGAGCCACTTGTTTCACTAAAGTAACGTTCTACTGCATACACTTTTGAAACATTGAACCAGCAACATGTCCCCACATAATTTAAGGATTATTTTATAAACGTAATCGCCGGAGAATATTTTGCAATTAGGGGTGTCCAAGCCTGTAATGTAAATTTTATGTAATTTGTAATGCATTGAAAAAAAAAGTAAATACTTATTGTTGGTAAATATAGCCAGCTTGATTTATAAACTGTGAATATGACGCGTAATACTTGAAAAACATCATTATTGTATATTGGCTTGTAGGTGTATTCTACAATTGGATTACTTAATAAGATATTAGTTGATAACTGCCCCGAAGTCATAGCTTTCAGAAACAATGTTAAGAATCTACAAATATGCGTGCTTTGTTTTATATAACAGAAGCAATCAAACATTCGCTTGTAAATATTTGTAAAAACTATTTCAGAGTTGAATAAAATTACTTCAAACAGCAATTGCTAGTGTTAAAAAAACGTATTCTCTATTATATGTATATACTTCATACTAATTCACCAATAGGCTCACAACCGGGGGTATAGCTCAGTGGTAGAGCGCCTGCTTCGCATGCAGGAAGCCCTGGGTTCGAATCCCAGTTCCTCCACATAACTTTTCAACATCTTTCATAAACGTTTTGAGACATTACGAAATACTGCAAGAAACATCGAGTAAATTATAAACATTTTGACTATACTTTAAATATCTATGTATAAAATGATGTTTCCGACTGAATGTCTCACTCACTCATCAACGCACAGCCAAAACCAATAGACCCAAAAGTATGAAAAATTAAGGGTTTCTCCTTAGGATCCAGGCACCCGCTAAGAAATTATTTTTCGAAATTCGACTCCTAAGAGGGTGAAAAGGGGTAAAAAGGGTTTCCGAGGACTGCTAAATATACAATTAATCCTGTACGACATCGTTATGATATTTATGTTGACTATTGAATGCCTAAAAACTGATTTAGGTTTTTTTAAAATTAAGCCTACAAGAGGGTAAAATAGGGGTTGAGGGCTTACAATAGCGCATTAAACCAATGAGACGTCGTTACGNCCAAAAGTATGAAAAATTAAGGGTTTCTCCTTAGGATCCAGGCACCCGCTAAGAAATTATTTTTCGAAATTCGACCCCTAAGAGGGTGAAAAGGGGTAAAAAGGGTTTCCGAGGACTGCTAAATATACAATTAATCCTGTACGACATCGTTATGATATTTATGTTGACTATTGAATGCCTAAAAACTGATTTAGGTTTTTTTTANCGTTATGATATTTATGTTGACTATTGAATGCCTAAAAACTGATTTAGGTTTTTTTTAAATTAAGCCTACAAGAGGGTAAAATAGGGGTTGAGGGCTTACAATAGCGCATTAAACCAATGAGACGTCGTTACGCGCTTTGCTTCAAAATGTCGCCCTTAATAAATATCTAAAAATCAATTTCAAAAATGTTTTCAATTCCACCTCTAAGGGGTGAAAAAGGAGTTTTTTCGAGGATTCCTCAACAGTGCATTAACGAGATAAGATATTCTCTGTATTTAAAAAGGCTACTTATACAAATGCCAAAAAAGCAATTTGAGGAAATTTTGAAATTCAATTCTTTAAGGTGGTGACAAGGGGTAAAATATGTTTTCGAGGACTCCTCAATCGCGCGTTAATGCGATAAGATATTGCTATTCACGTTTCTTCAAAAGGTTTCTTATGCTAATGCCAAAAAACTTATTTTAGGATTTTTTGAATTTAAACTCCTAATAGAGGGAAAAGTTTTAAAATTTGTTTTCGGGAACTTATCCATACCTAACCCTTTAAAATATCGGTATGCTATTTATTTTAAAAGGTATATAAATGCTTGAAAACTAATTTGTGAATTTTTCGAAATACATTTCCAAAGAGGGTGGAAAGATGTAAAATGTATTTTGGAGTACTCATCATAGCTTATTAACTCAATAAGATATCGTTATTTCCCTTGTATAGAAAGGTTGGCTACATAAATATCTAAAAATTAATTTAAGAATTTTTCGAATATGTGCCTGTAACAAGGTAAAAGTGTTAAAAAGTGTTTTCAAGGAATCCTTTAATAACTCATTAACCTGGTAGGATATCGTTATGCTGTTTGCTTTGCAAAGGTTGATTACACAAATGACCAAAAAAAAAAAAGAATGTCAGAACTTTTAAAAATTTGAACCTCTAAGAAGGTGAAAATGTGTAAAATAGGTATACAATTTTATGTTACCGATATTACATCGTTTCCATACCTGTAACTTTTAAACCAGCATATTTTATAAAATATTGTACTACAAAGCTATGAATACAAAGCAAACCCGTCTGTTACTGTGAGACAAACAAGTTTAATTTCCTTTACAGTTGCAGACAAAGATATGACTGAGCAGGATCAATAATTAAGTATCTCATTTTCATAAATTTAGCAGTACGTGAAATACGTAGCGATGTGATCTTTTTCCCCTTATGATATTGTATATACGTTTTTATCACATTTTACACAGNGTACGTGAAATACGTAGCGATGTGATCTTTTTCCCCTTATGATATTGTATATACGTTTTTATCACATTTTACACAGCAGCGGCTAGCAATTACGTATGCAATTTTGAATGGAGTGTGTATTGGGCTATAGTGCACATACAAGCTGTGCAGTGCCCAATATTTGAGTTGCAGTATTTATTTATTTATTGCAAGCAGAACTGTCATGACGAATGAGTTGCGAATTTCAAAGAAACACGTGGGATTACTGTTTGAGGTAATTTTTTTCTTCTGTGAAATAATTTTTCCAAATATTTACAAGCATGTCGCTGTAGTTAATTGTTTAATTTATTTCTATAATGTTAGTTATGCTATTTATCCGTTTATGCGGTAAAAATTTTAGTTCGCTTCAAAACCAAATGTTTATCAAAAATTCTAAATGAGTTGATAAACGTATCTTCTTAGTAAAGACTACTCTGAATTATCTGTTTATTTGACAGTATAAAAGTTAACGAAATTAATTCTCATCTACGTGAAAATGAGAAGGCATTGAAAGCGAAACAGAAATGCTTGACGATTTTTTAACATTCCTTCTAAAATCTACACCTTCATTAAATCAATGTGGAAATTTCAGAAGAGTTTTTTATTTTTGGATGTCACTTTGGGATTAAACGCGCGTTATTGTCGAAATAAATAACTTTTATTTTTATTTTGAGAGTGTCAATATATACGAGACCGGTAGACCATGATTAAATCAAAACATAGAAGACATTAGTAAGTCCGCGTATTACGATGTTCGATTTTAAGTTGAGCTTGAGACTTACGCCTCATCTTCACAATTTTCGAATCAAACTGACTACACTCACGCGTGGTAAGCTCTGTCTTATTTACAAATCATCTCTGGAGACTGCGTTCGTAAAATAATCCCTACATTATGCGGGGTCGTGCCGTCGATTCAAAGTTGCAAAAGTGTACGCAGTCCTCTCAATAGGATTTCCAAAATTTTATCAGCCTCGGTCACAACGCAATTGAAATCACCGCCGGCAGTAAAAAAAATGGGTTACTTTGCAAACTAATTGGGATTTTATGAAGGAAACTGAAGTACTACTGGTTTCGGTGCGAACAGCTTCAATAGAACTGAATACGGAAGAGAACGTGAACGACCCAGAGTTGTGGAATGTGTGGAGTGAAGAGATTTGGGCGGTTCTTAACATAAAGGTCTTGAGAGCCGATGAGGGTGAAGAAAGGGGGGTATGGAGCAGCGCCGGAATGCAAGGACGGGGGAAACGGGAGATCCCCGACAAAACCCCGCCGACCAGCAACATCGTCCGGCACGATTCCCACGTGCGGAAATCCGGGCTTGACCCCGCCGGGACTCGACCCCGTTTCGTGTAGGTTGTAGGAGAGTAGTCTGATCACTACACCACCGAAGCCTGCCCATCGTCTTGTGGTGTTGATGGTTGTGTGTGTGTAACTGCACGCAAACAGTTCAAAATCACGTACGGCGGTGCGATGGAAATTATTGACGATTTCAGTAGGTCTGTCCTATTCTGCCGACATGAAAACTTGATTGCTGTAGTTGACTACGAACGGTTGCCCAAATTCCATCAAAGGATGTTTAACCACAAATTTTGCACGTCACAGCATAAATAATAGTTTCTTAAAATTTATCAAACTAGCATGGTACATTCACGGATACTTCCAACTTTTCTGAAGTCCTGATATAGTTCTACTTCCAGAATATTCTTCTACCTCAACAAACAAAGCTTAACCGAGTCTAGAAAATGGCACCAAAGGGACAGCGCACCGCATTCGGACGCACTCAGTGTAATAATATTCTGCATTAGAACTATTTCTTACTAGGTATTACCAACACTCTTATTTTCTACCTGTATTTATTTGTGTTAGTTACAAATATGAAATATTTTAATTTATAAAAAAATTGAAAAAGTTTAATAAAAAATTGGTATTTTTATGTTAACACTATTATAAAACGCTTGTGATATATGACATATTTAGCAAACAACTAGGCACGTCATACATGGGGTGATTTTTCAAAAGTTTAATTCAAAAATGTGATGAAACCGTGAATAGACTATACAAGCCAACGATAAAAAAATTTTAAAAATGATTTTGCCGGATTATTATGTTTTTTGGCATGCTGAGTCCGAAAATAATAATAAAAAAGTCATAAAGCCCATAATTTTTTCACATTTGAATATACGAAATGTGAGAAATTCATTTTTAATTAATATCTGTGCATTTATATACTTTAAATATAATTTTTTATATACATTTATATACATTTTTATATACTTGAAATACATTATTGATATACTAAAACATACAGTAAATCTAAATGAAATTAGGTTTGCAGTGGTGGTACGACTGTTTGTTTTCTTTCAGACAACACAACCTCAATTTTCAGATTTTTGCCCTTGTGCTCTAAGTATGGCTAACCGTGGTTGTAAAAACTTTCCTAACAGTTTTTGTTATATATGTGGTGAGTTTGTAATTAAAAAACATCAAATAAACATTACAGAGTTTGTTAAAAAAGTGTACTTGGTATATTTTGGAATAAAACTCGGTGATCAAGAAAAACCTTGGGCTCCATACAAGGTATGCAATGTGTGTGTTGAAGACCTTAGAAAATGGTCAAAAAAAGAAAAGATAGCTTTTAGATTTGCAGTACCCATGATATGGAGAAAACCAAAAAATCATTCAAACGATTGTTATTTTTGTAGCATTGATGTTACTGGATATAACTCCAAAAATAAGAAAGTAATTGTCTACCCTAATCTTCCTTCAACTATTAGGCCAGTCGGTCATGGTCCGTGACTTCCTGTCCCTGAGCCACCACAGGCTATTGATGACGTTTTACTTGATCAGTCCAGTGAAACTGAATCTGATGAAAGTAAACCGGATGATGTTGAGTTCCAATGTTATCCAGAAAATTTAGAACCTTAGTTGTTTACACAGGCTGAGTTAAATGATTTGGTAAGAGATTTGGGTTTGACTAAAGAGAAAGCTGAACGGCTTGGCTCTAGGCTAAAAGAAAAACATATGTTGGCACCTGGGGCATCTATTTATCGATATAGAACAAGAGATCAACAGTTCGCTAAGTTTTTTTAAGCAAGAACAGGATTTGGTGTACTGCCATGATATTGGTGGTCTAATGAATTAATTTGGAATTGAGTACAACAATGAAGAATAGAGGCTTTTTATAGACTCATCAAAAACTAGTTTAATAGGAATCCTCGAAAAAATTGGCCTGCAAGAAAAACCTTAACTCCTGGAAAGAAGAAAATTTTGCATGAAACTTTAATAGATCCAAAAAAATCTTCTACTACCTCTCCACATTAAATTAGGTTTAATGAAACAGTTTGTAAAAGCCTAGCCTAAAGATGGTGAATATTTTAAGTATTTATGTGAAACTTTTCCTCATTTATCAGGAGCCAAACTGAAAGAAGGGGTTTTCGTTGGGCCTGACATTCGTAAAATGATGTTCGATTCCAACTTTGAAACAAAAAGGAAAAGGAGGCTTGGATATGATTTAAGCAAGTTGTGACTAAGTTTTTGGGCAATGTTAAAGACCCAAATTATGAGCTTATCGTAGCTAATATGATAGACAAATTCAAAAATCTGGGATGCCTGATGGGGCTTTTAAGTCCACTTCTTACACAACCATCTTGACTGAGTGAAGAGCAGGGGAAGCGGTTTCACCAGGACGTCAAAGTGATGGAGAAACGTTACCAGGGACGGTGGAATGTCAGCATGATGGGTGATTACTGCTGGTCACTTCACTGAGAACAACAAAATGCATCACATAGGAGAAAAAGCTACATAAGGAGCTTCAAAGAGAGGAGAAAAAGGAAATACCAAAAAATAAACACTTAAAATGTACGTAATGAATTTTTTTAAATACAATCGCATACATCGAATTTTTAGATACAAATGCATATTGTGAGAAAACTGTGGGTGATACAAAAAAAAACAGAATCCAGATTCGGTTTCAGCGCCCAAAAATACATAAGATTCAGCTGCATTTATTTAAAAAGTTTTCACAAAATATTTTTTTGTTGGCCTGTGTGATTCAACTGCATTCCTTGATTAATTTTCGACTAGTGACTGCCGACAAGAAATAAGTAATTTTTTGCGCATGTTTAAGAATATGTGTTAAGCAATGCCCTATGCCTTATTGAAGCCTAAAATGAAATACGTAATCTGTGACACAGGTTGTGTCGAAAATTCCGTAAATCCAAGATGGCGGCTACTGATCGCCCTTACTGCTCCCACCTACCTGGCGCTTGAACTGCAATGCAGAGTGTTTGAAATACTTGTTATTCCGCGCAACTATGAAACGCGCGTCCAATGTGCCGATCGAGGGCTGTTGACTGCTTTCAAGACGTCACGTACATTAGAAACACCATTTCAGAGTACTCCGAAACTGATAAAAACGGCTTTTCTAAAGAGCTGTATCTTGAAATATACGCGTCGGATACATAACAAAACTACGCAAGGGCCACGCACTGAACCTTGCCACAGACTCTCCCCCAAAATAAAATAATAGTGTCACCCCTGTGTACGTCGCAGGGCGACGAGAACACTGCACACGAGTTCAGAGCCATGCGCTTAGTGGCGATGGCGCACTTGACGCGCGAGGCACTATCGCCCTTATCACTCCCGCGCGTCTAGGCCTTCAACGCGGAAAAACCTCCAGGTAGGCGGGGTCATTAATAACACAGCCACTCTTCAAAACTTGAAAAATAAAAGTAAACTGCAGCCACTTTATTTTCACATACATGCGTCCATCTGTCATTCCTCGGTCTCTACAGTTGCATTTATCTACGCATCCACGTCACGTATTACAATTTTAAAATGTCGCGAACTCGATAAAAATGCTCGTTTAACTTTTAAGTACAGCGCAAATTTATCAGGTGAGCAAAATTTGTTTTCGGGGAACATCGTGGCTTCGCACGTTTTATACGACTTCTTGGGATGACGGAGAGTTTCTCTTCCTGGCGACAACAAAAATAATGTGTGGACACGCAACAGTAAGGCAAAGCTGTCTCGCTATACAACACTGTCGAGTCGACGGTGGAAATGCTTGCAGAACTTGCAGACGTGAATTGTTTATCTGCTCGGCTGCGTTTTACGTAAAGAACCAGTCCTGGGGAGTAATTTGTGCGGAGTTTGCGTATCCGGGCGACACGGCCGTCTCATTTGTCCGTACGTATCCGCAGTATTTTCATTTTATGAAACGTAAAACGTTTTTCCTCCGACGGTAAATAAAAAAAAACGTATGAAAGTTTAAGCGTTGGAATATAAATAACATTAACAACAATCTGAATATTCAAGTTCCACACGCATTTAAAGGTAAACATGTAAATTGCTTTCTGATATCGTTTCTGTGAATTAATTACATTTTTGTACGCGTGCTGCAAAAAAAACTTAAATGTGAAATGCGAGCAGTTTTCAGCAGTGCAGATGCGGGTGTATATCTAT
This sequence comes from Clitarchus hookeri, assembly GCA_002778355.1. Taxonomy (NCBI): domain Eukaryota; kingdom Metazoa; phylum Arthropoda; class Insecta; order Phasmatodea; family Phasmatidae; genus Clitarchus; species Clitarchus hookeri. Next base: position 224,835 of record NQII01006350.1, read on the forward strand.
TCTTTCAGTTTTTTTTTCTCTTTAACCTGCGTAATTATCGATGTTATGTGTTGTCATATTTTTGGAGCCTGGCTTATAACATAATTCTGCTGCGGGGATTTTCACAGCAAGACTAGTTTTTAATGTGGTACAAAAGAACTGTCAGTTTTCTTCAGTTGCTTTCCTGCTACGACGAAAAGGTGATGTGTGTAATGGACTCCAATTTTGTAAAAAAACTTTTATTATCATTATCGTATAAATAATAACCGTAACTCTGCTACTAACTTCAATAAGCATCGCTGTTTGTTAATTATTTATAAAATTCTCGCCTACCTCGTAATTTTCGTATGTTTCCCCAAGAGAAACTATATCAACTTATTGTCATATAACAACACATTTCATGCCACTTGAACTTTAACACCNCAAGAGAAACTATATCAACTTATTGTCATATAACAACACATTTCATGCCACTTGAACTTTAACACCCCCGAACGCTGCACAATCAATAGCCGGTAAATTTTCGCGCGCGCTTCTCCAGTACAGAGCCAGTTGTGCTGTGTTCTGAGATGGGTGATGTGGCATCATTGGGTAGAAGCAGAATATTTCCAGTAATGTAATGAGTACATGTTTGCCCGAGTTTATGGAACTTGCGCGAATTGCCGTTTTCGCTTGGAGGTGGTAATTTAATCACATTTATGCGGAACTATCAGTACAGTATTCTAAAAAATCTGGAAATAATATGTTTGCTAATAGTGATACTCGAGCGGTATCTACATAGGTGGGGACAGAACTTAAAATATTACGTGAATTTCTATGGCAACAAAAGTTTATCGGCTAAGGATCTCTTTCAAATTGGTAAATAAATAAAATATTTATAACCTGGAAAATAGGAGTAATGCTAACAAATAGGCCACAAATCATATTGGAACTCATTGTGTCGTGCACGCACAAGTGTCCAGCGCGATTTCGGAGCTATAACNAAATAGGCCACAAATCATATTGGAACTCATTGTGTCGTGCACGCACAAGTGTCCAGCGCGATTTCGGAGCTATAACTCATGTTTCTGAGTAGGGTGGTTAAATACGCGCAAGTGTCGCTCTGCGCAAGTTTCACATTGTACAAGTTTCACTCTGCGTTGTTATCACTCTGCGTTGTTATCACTCTGCGTTGTT
>NQII01006351.1:0-79184 GCA_002778355.1 Clitarchus hookeri
TGAAAAAAAGATTTCACCAGAATATATCTTGAGCTGACTACATGCTGCATGGCGAGAATGCGAAGAAGAAGGAAGTGACCTTAGTAGAAACTTATATATACCAGGGTATGCTCCGGATTCCATGGTCTCGCGCGACTAATCGATACATAACTCGAAAGTCGAGAAAGACATAATAATACACAAATAACGTTTTTCATTTTGCTAACTGAAATTAAGAATTTACACCATATTATGTAGGCAAATAATTAACACATTATGAAAATTATTATTTTTTTAACAAAAACATACAATGAATTACACATATAAACATTTCAACATACACAATTTTCAGATGATAAAGTTTGTTTTACAACTACAAAGTTAATTAAAAAAAATTAAGCGTAACAAGAGCACGTTTCAATAGGAAAAGAAATTATGTGCCAAAATACCAATTAATAAGAAATTAATTAATGAAATGGCATTTACATGAAACAAGTGCCAACACAACTGGCACATAAGTTTTACAATAAAATTGAAATGCCAAATAGCCAGACGTCAAACCCTAATCGCAGGCGAACAAAATGCCACACTTCAAAGAAATTTCCTCGTGGTGTTCCTAAATCTTCAAAAAACACTTTAGCTGAAATCAAACATTGTGTACTTATAACTTTTTAAAATTTGCTTTGCACAAATTTCAATTTTAAAATGCTGATAATTCTACAGAAAAAGTACGCGAGAGTTATTTTTAAACTGATTTGGCATTTTTATAAAATAGTTATTGATATTGCATCTTAAAACTGCAAAATATCTTAAAAAAAGCAGAAAAAAAATGTATGCACTTGAACATACTTAACCGCGCAACTCCAACCCACACGCCAGCAAAATGCCATCGCTAGCCACCAACATGTCAGAATGTTGTTCACTAATCAGCGCCTGGCGATTTACTTAGCCGGCAGCCCAGCCAATAGGGGACCTTTCGCAGCACGCAATAGCCAGTCAGACACAAGGCCCGTTCCCGCAGCCTTGCGCAGTCAATCAGCGATTAGGCGCATCCACGTCATATGAACCGTCACACCATTTTGTCTCTGTGTACTTATCTACTCTGTAGTCTGACCTCGGAAGTGTGTTGAGGAAAACTTCGCGACTGGTAGGCTAAACTTCAAACACACATACTTTCTTCTTAGTTATGTGATTGGTAGGCTAAACTTCAAACACACATACTTTCTTCTTAGTTATGTGATTGGTAGGCTAAACTTCAAACTCGCATACTTTCTTCTTAGTTATGTGATTGGCAGATTAAACTTTATACAGTCGGTTCACGACTGGAAGAAACTTTTGAAAATCAACCTTTGAAAAAACACCCTAGCCGTTAGCTACATGCATATAACATTACAAACAGCGGCGAGCGCGGATACAGTTATGCCGTTAGGTTGCCAGCACAAAGAGAGGAAATTGTTCCAAAGTTTTAAGGTAATTGTTAATTTATCGTTTATAAATGGGCGTCGAAAAGAATTGTATCTTATTATGCCAATTATTATTGACGTGATGCTAACGTATTTAGATTTCAAAGTTTCTTGCATAGTCACATGATTACGCTCAAGGTGAAAGTAACGCGGCCATTTGTTTACTAACCTTCGTGTCTTGTGTTGTTGACACACGTGCCAGAGAATTTGTGCGATTATTTTGTTTAACCTATGATAATTCATTTATTTGTCTTGTTTTACTAATATCCGCTCTTTATTATTTGGTTTTTAATAACGTATGATTTTAATTTGTGCTCACTTTCTCGTTGTACTGATTCCTTTGGTTTTTGTGTTTCGTGCACGTGTCTTTCCTTTGCCACTCTATTCTAATGTTGCAGTATTTTCACATAAGAATTGTTTTCACATTGTCAAAGACGTAGAATCCTTCACTCGCAAACTCTGCCGTCCTGTCGAAAACCGTCACAACCATTTTTAAATAACGTTTTACAATTGCGCGAAACAAACGACTCAACCACCACGCCATTTTAACGTCTGTAGCAATTTCGATCAATACTGATGATCTTGCCTTCGATGTACGGGAATTTATCGAAAGTCACTAACAATCGATTGTAAATAGACAACAACTATCGATTCATCAAAATACTCGCATTTTGGGTTTATAGAATGAAATGTTTTTTCGCTGGCATCGCATATTCTTTTGTGTGAAATTCTCAAGATTAAAAACTTTACGCTTGTGGAATATCCATTAATAATATATACATGACTTTTATAATGGGTATGTGCATGTACGAACAAATCTACACACACAGTGGAATGTAAACATTGCCATGTGACTGCCACATGGAAGTCACATAGCAATGTTTGTTTACCTTTGGCGGAAGGATACGAAATGGGCTTGAAAGTAAATCTTTAGCAGGGCTTNTATATAAGCATGAGTATAAATAAAATAAAACAAACTTTATTTCTCTCTTAGAGCAGAGTATTAAAAAATTTTTTTTGATATCAAATAAGATTATTGAACAGATTATGAGTGAACAACAATTATATTATATGACCATGACTATTTCGTCGGGTACCCACGATCGCATCGTTTGAAATGTTACATTACCTTAAAAATTTTAATTTTAAATACATTTTTATTCAAATTAAGAAAAAAATTAAAAAAATAATTCCGTAGTCGACTGTCCAAAAATAAAACTCAATTGATTGTTGAACAAGAAACGTAGCGTCAGAAGACTGATTGTTCGCACCACTCCCGGACACATGCAGCAGGCAAAAATAATCGAGGTATTACTTTGTAAGACGAGAACGACTTCTCAGGTGTTACTGCGGGGCTGGCCAAAGAAGTGGAATCATGGTCCACAACGACCACAACACGAGTAGGTGTGCGGCTCACAATCACGGGAAGGATGAAAATTGGCCACGAGGCTAAGCCATCAGGCGCAACGGCGAACCGCTAGAAAATAACAAAAACTAGCAAAAGGATCGTGAACACCAAGTACGATCACGTCTGAATACAAAAAAAAAAAAAAAATCCGCAAACAAACTTACCCAAAACGGCGGATAAAATTACTAGTTCACCTCAATGATGAAAAAAATATTTCACCAGAATATATCTTGAGCTGACTACATGCTGCATGGGGAGAATGCGAAGAAGAACCTTAGTAGAAACTTATATATACCAGGGTATGCTCCGGATTCCATGGTCTCGCGCGACTAATCGATACATAACTTGAAAGTCGTGAAAGACATAATAATACACAAATAACGTTTTTCATTTTGCTAACTGAAATTAAGAATTGACACCATATTATGTACGTAAATAATTAACACACATTATGAAAATTATTATTTTTTAACAAAAACATACAATGAATTACACATATAAGCATTTCAACATACACAATTTTCAGATGATAAAGTTTTTTTTACAACTTCAAAGTGAATAAAAAAAAATTAAGCTGAACTAGAGCACGTTTCAATAGGAAAAGAAATTATGTGCCGAAATACCAATTAATAAGAAATAAATTAATGAAATGGCATTTACATGAAACAAGTGCCAACACAACTGGCACATAAGTTTTACAATAAAATTGAAATGCCAAATAGCCAGACGTTAAACCCTAATCGCAGGTGAACAAAATGCCACACTTCAAAGAAATTTCCTCGTGGCTTTCCTAAATCTTCAAAAAACACTTTAGCTGAAATCAAACACTGTGTACTTATAACTTTTTAAAATTTGCTTTGCACAAATTTCAAGTTTAAAATGCTGATAATTATACAGAAAAAGTACGCGAGAGTTATTTTTAAACTGATTTGGCATTTTTATAAAATAGTTATTGATATTCCATATTAAAACTGCAAAATATCTTAAAAATGCAGAAAAAAAATTTATGCACTTGAACATACTTAACCGCGCAACTCCAACCCACACGCCAGCAAAATGCCATCGCTAGCCACCAACATGTCAGAATGTTGTTCACTAATCAGCGCCTGGCGATTTACTTAGCCGGCAGCCCAGCCAATAGGGGACCTTTCGCAGCACGCAATAGCCAGTCAGACACAAGGCCCGTTCCCGCAGCCTTGCGCAGTCAATCAGCGATCAGGCGCATCCACGTCATATGAACCGTCACACCATTTTGTCTCTGTGCACTTATCTACTCTGTCGTCTGACCTCGGAAGAGTGTTGAGGAAAACTTCGCGGATGGTAGGCTAAACTTCAAACACACATACTTTCTTCTTGGTTTTGTGATTGGTAGGCTAAACTTCAAACTCGCATACTTTCTTCTTGGTTTTGTGATTGGTAGGCTAAACTTCAAACTCGGATACTTTCTTCTTAATTTTGTGATTGGTAGGCTAAAATTCATATACACATACTTTCGTCTTAGTTTTGTGATTGGTAGGCTAAACTTCAAACTCGTATACTTTCTTCTTGGGTTTGTGATTGGTAGGCTAAACTTCATATACACATACTTTCTTCTTAGTTTTGTTATTGGTAGGCTAAACTTCCAACTCGTATACTTTCTTCTTAGTTTTGAGATTGGTAGATTAAACTTTATACAGTCGGTTCACGACTGGAAGAAACTTTTGAAAATCAACCTTTGAAAAAACACCCTAGCCGTTAGCTACATGCATATAACATTACAAACAGCGGCGAGCGCGGATACAGTTATGCCGTTAGGTTGCCAGCACAAAGAGAGGAAATTGTTCCAAAGTTTTAAATGTAATTGTTAATTTATCGCTTACAAATGGTTGTCGAAAAGAATTGTATCTTATTATGCCAATTATTAATGACGTGATGCTAACGTATTTAGATTTCAACGTTTCTTGCATAGTCACATGATCACGCTCAAGGTGAAAGTAACGCGGCCATTTGTTTACTAACCTTCGTGTATTGTGTTGTTGACACACGTGCCAGAGAATTTGTGCGATTATTTTGTTTAACCTATGATAATTCATTTATTTGTCTTGTTTTACTAATATCCCCTCTTTAGTATTTGGTTTTTAATAACGTTTGATTTTAATTTGTGCTCACTTTCTCGTTGTACTGATTCCTTTGGTTTTTGTGTTTCGTGCGCGTGTCTTTCCTTTGCCACTCTATTCTAACATTGCAGTATTTGCACATAAGAATTGTTTTCACATTGTCGAAGACGTAGAATCCTTCACTCGCAAACTCTGCCGTCCTGTCGAAAACCGTCACAACCATTTTTAAATAACGTTTTACAATTGCGCGAAACAAACGACTCAACCACCACGCCATTTTAACGTCTGTAGCAATTTCGATCAATACTGACAATCTTGCCATCGATGTACGGTAATTTATCGAAAGTCACTAACAATCGATTGTAAATAGACAACAACTATCGATTCATCAAAGTACTCGCATTTTGGGTTTATAGAATGAAATGATTTTCGCTGGCATCGCATATTCTTTTGTGTGAAATTCTCAAGATAAAAAAACTTACGGTTGTGGAATATCCATTAATAATATATACATGACTTTTATAATGGGTATGTGCATGTACGAACAAATCTACACACACATTGGAATGTAAACATTGCCATGTGACTGCCACATGTAAGTCACATGGTAATGTTTGTTTACCTTTGGCGGAAGGATACGAAATGGGCTTGAAAGTAAATCTTTAGCAGGGCTTCAAGAAAGTCTCTTCCAGTCGTGAACCGACTATAAACACATACTTTCTTCCTAGTTTTGTGATTGGTACGCTAAATTTCAAACTCGCATACTTTCTTGGCGGGAGTCTCTAATTGATTGTCTCTGCAGATAAATACACAAATTTCTGAGTTATACACTGAGATAATAACAATTTTTTCAGTAACTCACCAAATATTTTTGTAGGAACAGAAAATTGGCTTAGTTGTGTCTACCAAAGTATGTGACATTAAACATAAGATTAACTTATATGCTGCAATACGCAAAATAAATAAATTAATTAATAGATAAAATAAATAAATATACAAACAAGGAACAATTTTTAGTCACCAGAATAAATCTTGTCACGGAAAATAAGTAAGTGGCGCTTGTTGTACGGACCAGGGCCACCCCGGTGTGAAGGCAGCTCGGCGTGTTACTGCAACATTGAGACGCTCGTCGTTTCGTCGTACAGGTTTGCGCACCCCTGCATGACAGGCGTTCTGGGACCAGAGAGAGACCACGCTATTAATATCAGTGTGGCGGCGGATGTCGTAATGCTGTGATAGGCAAGTAGCTACCGAGGGAGGCCTTCTTATTAATAGGCGAGGCCCAAGTACCGTCTTAGCGAAATGTCGCACCACAAGTACCGGAAGCTCTCCGCAGGCTATCTTGGGCACGTCGCTGACTGGCCGAGGGGTAATTCCGCGCAACTTGAAAGTGCGTGGCGATGCTGCTTCCGGCCCCAAGTTAACCCATTAACAGGCAGTGTACACAATTCTGTACATTACGCACGTGTAGGCAATTTCTGATCTGTGTTGCACACTGCGAAGTTCAATGATAATTACCTTGGGTAAATGATTGGCAAACCGTCTTAATGGTCTAGGTCACAACTAGAGATAGTAATTTTTCGCGAAAAAAAAAAAGATAACACGGTAGACTTCAATACTACATAAAAACACCCAACAGCGGTTTTCCTTCTGCCATTGGTTGCTGTCTGTGAGAAGGCGCCGGTATGCATAACTTATCAAATTAATAATATACATTACCGAAGACTGATGTAAAAAGTTAGCAGTCTAAGTTTTTCAAGGAATTAAAGGTGTTATCGCTTTATAAAATTGATTACACCTGCCACTAAAACATGGAATAATTGAAATGCAGATTAACCTTAGCATTAGCCGCATGAAAATGTGTTTTGTCACCGGTCATAACGAAATTTTTAAACATTCAGTAATTTCTTTCAAATAACTTATAATTCCTTAATGTTACCATTATGGTTAGACTTTGAAACTGGACATTCCACATCCATCTTCGTGTGAATAGTCTATCATCTGAACACTGTCATGTTTTTAATATTTTATACTTGTGTCTAGGGACTATGGAAGGTTTATACTATTACGAGGGAACAACTGAAGTTGATTATGAAGACAGAGCAGGTATTTAATTGAACTATTATGATATATATTAAATATAAGCTATTGGCAAGAGAGGTACTAATCAATAACAGTATATGACTAACCTGAATGATACAGTCGCCGGAGGCTGAGTGTTGTATCGGAAGGCGACGAGCGGCACGCCAAGCTGCATCTTGATAGGTTCATCTCGACGAGGGTCCACAGGCAGACAGACTGACAGACCTCGCGTGCAAAGTGTTGCCGTGTTATATAGTTTCTGGTGACGTAATTGTCCCAAATACCGCGCCGCCGGGAGGGGAGCTCTGCTGGCTTCGTTGACGTGGTTTATAAACTATTATTGCTGTATTGTGTTTGGTATTCTTCGCCTGGCCTGGATACCAACACGTCGCTGCTGTTCGCTAGGCTTGTCCGCCTTTACTGAGTCATAACAACTCGCGACGACCTGTCGGCGACGCACGCCGTCTGCTCCTTGCTATTTCAAGGGTGAAAATTACATTTTTAGACATCACGAATGTAACAAAAGACACGCGAAAAATATCGACACTATGTTTATAGCGGGTAGAAGATAAACAAACAAGACCGTATGAACGCGATTTGCGATGAGAACTACGCAACAGCATACAGCGAGTACAAGAGACGCATAAGAAGAAAGAGAATTATTTTGATGTTGTTAATAGACGATTTTTATGACATTGCCGATATGTATAAGAAGCATNCATAAGAAGAAAGAGAATTATTTTGATGTTGTTAATAGACGATTTTTATGACATTGCCGATATGTATAAGAAGCATTGTCTTCTATTTTGTACATCCATGTAAAAACAATAAAAATACAAAAACAAAGACGTTGGCATGAACGCACTTGTTGNTATAAGAAGAAAGAGAATTATTTTGATGTTGTTAATAGACGATTTTTATGACATTGCCGATATGTATAAGAAGCACTGTCTTCTATTTTGTACATCCATGTAAAAACAATAAAAATACAAAAACAAAGACGTTGGCATGAACGCACTTGTTGNTGTCTTCTATTTTGTACATCCATGTAAAAACAATAAAAATACAAAAACAAAGACGTTGGCATGAACGCACTTGTTGTCTTCAAAATGTAAACCTTTAGTTGTTCTTATTCTCCATGTAAACAAACACTTAATCTTCTTCTTCTCCATCGCGCAACGCACTCGTCGCCGACGCACTGCGACGGACTGCTGCTTCATCCTGATTGGCTACAGCTCATCGCAACGCATCGCAACGCTATGCCAGTATAGGCCATTAATCGTAAAGTGAGAACTTTTGAAAGCTCTCTCATTTGGAATAATATTCAATGAACATATTTTGTTTTATCCTTAGACGCTAACTTCCGGGCACGGTGAAATATACACACGCGGTTTATTACTTGCGAGGCAATATTGATTTTAAAAGATGGTTAAAGGATAAAAAATGATGGAAAGTAAAAAGTAAATAGCGCCTCAAAAGTGCTCTTTTTATCGTGAACAGCGTATAAAAATGGCGACGCTTACATGCGCTGCGGGAAGGTACACAGTTGGTTGAAAGAAGAAATAGAGCAGGCTTTCAAACTCTCAATTAAGTGAGAAAAACCCACAGTAACAGTTTCACGGGCCTTTGTCGTTATTGGAAAACGTTAGTCGTCTATCTCCTGCACTTCGGAGTGTTTTCGCGTGTTACAATGGTACCGAGGTGATTCCATTTGAAAAATAAGGTAGAAGAGGCATGCATGACCTGTCGTCTAAAATTATTATTAAGTGTGTTATTCGCCCTCGATAACCTGGAAGTAAGCATTTAGCTTACAATAATGGAAACCATTATTGAAGAAAGAAAACGTTCTCACAATGTAAGAGGAAACGAAGATCATCAGCCTCTGAAAAGGTAACTATAAGTAACACCCCCAATCAGAAATAAAATAGAAATTGCTACTCTTATAATGCAATAACTGATGTAGCTCTGAATGATTGCTAAAATTACAACACGGATTAATTATCACCGCGTCCAAATTTACGAGAAAACAGCCCTGACGATTAGAATTAGCCGAGGTAGGCAAACTGCGTAACTAGTTTAATGANCGTCCAAATTTACGAGAAAACAGCCCTGACGATTAGAATTAGCCGAGGTAGGCAAACTGCGTAACTAGTTTAATGAACGTGTTGTCTACCTCCAAGGCATTGTCAGCGATACTTAACTTTGGGCCTGTTCCTTCGTAGTTTCAGTAAATTAAACTCATAACTTTTCAGTTAATTACGCATTAGTTCATGCAAACACTTTATGCTATGTTTCCGATGGTACAGTCTCAGGAAATTAATTTCTAAAGCTTTATTTATTTAATTTATTTCGCTGTCAAAAAATTGTATAATGTCTTATGAAGTTGTCTTTGCGTTTGAAATTTCTAAAGTCTGTTTTACGACATGAGTAAAATTTATTTTTCTAATTACACTTGTTATTTGGTGTAAGCATACGAATTGTATACAAATGTTAAAACTTTACTTTGGCGTTTAGTTTGTAACAACATAAAGTAATTTATCTTACATTCGGGTGTTACATTGTAAGGTGACGAGAAAAAACAGTGCCTAGTAACTGAAACGACATAAAGCTTACAATAAAATAATTATAGAGGTTACAAAACTCTGCGAATATTAATATATTGGGNACCCTTAACTGCATTTAAGAAAATTCTCTGTTTCATAAAAAAAAAAATTATTTAATCTCATTCAATTTATGTCCAAGTTGTATATTGCACCAGTAGTATATACATGCCAATTCGGGTACAGGGTTCAAGGAGTCGGATTTCCGGATCACTCGCCTGCGATGATGTCACAGGTAGTGGCCGAGGTGGACGGTGGCCTGGGACGCCCATGTTATAGACAAAATTTCCTGTTTCACCACAAAAATCACTTCATAAATTAATTATTTTATAATCAAAAAATTGCCAAAAAATGGAAAAAATGAGGCAAGTGGATTTGAAGCTCATCGAAGCTAAGAGCCGAAATATCCTCAGGCGAGCAAGAGGATAAGGGGCTGGGGGTAACGTATTGTCCGGCTGGAATTGTACAAGTCCGTCGGAATGCACACTGGACATGAAAGGGTGCAGGTGATCGGACAGGATGCTTACGTATCTGTCACCTGTCAGAGTCGTATCTAGACATATCAGGGGTTCAATTTCACGCCAACTGCACACGCCCCATACAACGACAAAGCCTCCACCAGCTTGAACAGTCCCCTGTTGACATGTAGGATGTCATGAGGATGTCTCCATACCCGTACACCTCCATCCACCCGATACAATTGGAAACGAGACTCGTCAGATCAGGCAACGTGTTTCCAGTCATCAACAGTCCAATGGCGGTGTTGGTGGGCCCAGGTGAGGCGTAAAGATTTGTGTCATACAGTCAACAACGGTACACGAGTGGGCCTTCGGCTCCGAAAGCCCATGCCAATGATGGTCCGTTGAATAGTTAACACGCTGGGACTTGTTGATGCCCCAACATTGAAATTTGCACCAATTTGAGAAAGGATTGCACGTCTGTCACGTTTAATGATTCTGGTCAGTCGTCGTTTGTCCCGTTCGTTGACGATCTTTTACCGGCCGCAGCGATGTCGAAGATTTGATGTTTTACCGGATTCCCAATATTCACGGTACACTCGTGAAATGGTCGTTCGCGAAAATTCAAATTTTATCGCTACCTCAGAGATGCTATGTCCCATCTCCCGTGCGCCGACTATAACACCATGTTTAAACTCACTTAAATCTTAATAACCTGCCATTGTAGCCGCAGTAACCGATCTAGCAACTTTGCTAGACTCTTGTTGTCTTATATAGGCGCTGCCGACAGAATCGCGTTACTCTGATTGGTTCCATACCTCTGTTGTTTGCATACCGACGCCTATACAAGTTTTTTGGCTCTCCAGTGTATTTTCCATGTAGAGTCAACAAAGTCGCCGTGTAAATAATTGCCAAATTCTGTGTGTATCTTCGACTATGTATGTAGGTAGCATGTGATAGACAGATTTATATTGCAGAATACTTAAGAATGGTATGGCATGCAAATTTGGACTATTTACCTCGGCCAGACTTATTCGCGCATAGCCAAACAACTGCCTCGCGATAATGCGAATGTTTTGGTGCTGTTTTGCATTGGGGTTACGAATTTGCGACACGTGTACGACGATCACATTAATACAGACATGATTTTATCGGATTGCAAGAGCCTGTGTTCTTTTTGCTGGAGAGGTAGGTATGGATGTTTGGTGATCGTAGAATACTGGCCTCTACATAATGACAGGTACCAACATGGCTTCAATCAATTCATCATCGACCATCGACAATGAGTTACATCATATAGAAATTCGGGCAGAGTAGCCTCAAGCTGCGTCTTGACAAAGACGAAGATGGAAGTTGTCTCGTACCAAGAAACGATAGAAGAATAAATCGAAATGTTGGCGAACCTGAACGAACTGAAGATGCTGCTACTAAACATTTCGTCCTCAAAACTGGTAAAGAAATAATATCGGAATTACGGATTGTGATGTCCGAGCAGGACAAATTCTTTTGCACTTACTTATCTGAGCTCGGGGCGGAGATGGATTGTTTGAAGATGGAGATGGTCCGCAATATGATGGCCTTGAACGAGCACGTAACGTGTGTTCAAAGGCAAATTACCAGTAGATTGAATGTGGTAAGAGCACAAAATGAAGCGTATCTAAAAGTGCTGAAAGATTCCATTCAGCATATATTCGCTACCTCGATTTTCCACCTCGCTACGAAAATATATGTTCAAAAACATAGAAGGGACTATTGGATGCCTGTAGCGAACGTTTGGAAATAATAGAAAATCTTTTGTTGGAGAGTCACGACTAAACCTATAAAAGAGAGCAACAGTAACCATTTTAATTCAGTGCAATGTCGAACATTTCTAACGACCTACATCGAGCGATACAGTCGTTTCGCTCGAAGGATTTGCTCGCCAAGAGAGCCAGACATTCATGCGACTGTATAAATGAAGAAATCTTTAAGCCCATCACTCGCCATATCGATGTACTCAGGGAGAGATATGGAGCATCCGGAGTCATGAAGACAGAATCCGACGATACTGCTGAGCCTGCGAAGAAGCAGAAACATGATGATGTAGAAAGGGACCAGGATTATTGATTGGATGTGAATTTGCCACACAGGAAAAAGGTTCGGGAGAAAGTCCTGAAACTCAATGCTCTGACTCGTCGGTACCTACGATCGTACACGTCTCGTAATAATGATATGACGTATGGTGTANGATTGGATGTGAATTTGCCACACAGGAAAAAGGTTCGGGAGAAAATCCTGAAACTCAATGCTCTGACTCGTCGGTACCTACGATCGTACACGTCTCGTAATAATGATATGACGTATGGTGTATACAGGCATAATGATAAATGGTTCCTTCGAACTGATGAAATAGAGTTTCTACCCGGCGGGTAGGTGATTACAAGACGCGTGGAACCCCAGGCTTTACGAACTTCTAGTTTACCTGTTGGAATACACGACATTACTCGAACTCACTTTCCCAAGACCGGTGATTATAAGGACGAAGATCACAAAAAAAAAATCCACTTTCTCGCTGACCTCTTCAGTGGCGTTGCACTGAAAATTGGAGCAAGGTCTGAAGAAGATAGGTGACAAGAACATCGACTACGTGTTTTAGGACGACCCGAACATTTTGTGCATAAGTAAATTTAATGATACAATAAATTACAAGTCTGTAGCATGCGCCTGACTCGTTGAATATAGTAAAATACCGCCAGTATATTCAGTGTCATGTATTTAAACCGCGCGACACAATTTCAATCGGAGAACTACCGGAGATCTCCGGAGAAACATTAATAACAACTTCTCTAAGCGTGACATCATTACACTTCGTTGCGTATGTGATAAACCTTGTAGTGAACGCGAGACACACTGATTTTCGTCTTCTGCGTATGCACTGGCTCACAAATTTTCACAAGGGCGATACTAAACTACGTGACAAAAACTCTATTGCGCTATTTAACATATGATTTTACGTCAAACTCGCACTTTTAAACGAAATATGTATGACGTTGTGCACGACGTGATTATTTTGTAATTGCGTCACAACTCGACAAGAAGAAGGATACTAACACACAGGATAAGCCTTAAATAAGTAGGCAATTTATTGGGTTTACAACCTAAAATGCATATATATATTTTTTGTATATATATATATATATAACGGTGACTAGAACACAACCTGATCCACAAGACCATCTTGACTTACAAGCTTTCCGCTTATTTTTGTTTTAAATACAGCAGTTAATACCTACAAAATATTACTAAAGTTATTCGGTTAAGAAGAACACATTTATTTCATTTTATGCGTTCTGTGTAGAAATGAAACATAAGCAGTTAATGTGTAATAGAGTCACGTGTTTTCAACTTTATCGAAGTTTTTTTTATGAATAAAGTATTTTTTTAATGTTTTACGTTATTCAAACTTGCAATACTTTTTTTTGCACGCAACTATACTCTACATCACCAATAGTTTTGGAACAAACTGCTATATACGGATTTACGTTGTTGAGTGTCCGCCATTTGGCTTGGGTTTGTGGATACGTGTCAGTTTGGTACAAACATTTCTTGAGGTCCATTACAAACACAGCTCTTGTAGTTTTACAAACTAGTNGCACGCAACTATACTCTACATCACCAATAGTTTTGGAACAAACTGCTATATACGGATTTACGTTGTTGAGTGTCCGCCATTTGGCTTGGGTTCGTGGATACGTGTCAGTTTGGTACAAACATTTCTTGAGGTCCATTACAAACACAGCTCTTGTAGTTTTACAAACTAGTAATTTTACAAGATACATTTTTGTACTCTTACAAACATTTGTAATATTATAAACGATTTCTCAGTAAACTTCACAAAATATTTTACATTGTACCTCTTTCATGTTGATCAGGACACGTTTTCTAGCGCAAACGGAACTTAATCGTTATCGTCACATTTGATTACGAGCGCTCTAACTCAGTACAACTTTGTATCCTACTGCGCTAGTCACAGAAAAGTCTACTATTTTATCTTTGTATGAAATAGTGTTCAACTTGTGGACATTATTTGCGAGCAGATGCTATTTCATCGCACGAAAAATTTTTAGACCACATATATATATTTTTTTTTTGCTTAATAGCTGTCAAAATTACATATTTAGTGTTTCTGAGACGTACAGTTAAATAGAAACTAACTCATGGAAAAGAGATAACTTACGCTAAAATGAGATACCATGAGTTATTTCAAACTATATTAAAACTAACGCTAAGAAAATGAGGAAAATTTTGCCTATTTCTGATTTGTAGCAGTCTGTTGTAGAACAGAATTGGTTACGTATACTTTAGAATGAATTTATACGTGGCTTTTCAGTCACCCTTGTTAAATTTCCTGTAAATATTTTCGTTTATTTTATTTGTAAATACCAAGAATCCTAAAATTGTAATTTTGACGTGACATGATGCTATAACTATGTGATCTAAAAAAAATTATGCCGGGAATAAGTACTAAATATTAAATGTATTGTTGAAAGTTATATCCATAATGTGAGTTGGCTCCACGACCGTTGAGTGTGGCCTCGATGAACAGCTACTTCCTACTGCCTACAGGTATTCCATTTACGTTATAATTGAGCATAGTGGCCAGCTGACTTCGTTTCGCGAGTTAGCGTGGTCTCGTAGCGTCTTGGTGGCGATCCGCACTGCGCACTGTGCACTGCCAGACCCTGCTTTGCTTTGCCAGAGACGGTGCATTGAACCCAGCCATAAGTAACGCGTCAAGTGATATTCAGCACGAATGTTTCGTGTGCTCGGTACGCGGCCCCGATATAAATATATTTTTTTCGCGTTCGAGGCACCGCGATACGGGCGAGAATACCATGCGCGACCAGCGGGCCTTCGCCCCTACGCGCAAGGCGCTGAACCTGCGTGAAGCGCTTCCGCTGTTGCGCTTTCCTCTGCAAATGAGACGTGCGACAGTGGGATTTTATTACACGAGATGAAAGCCCATAGATTAAACTACGGCTGCACAGTTTTATTTTTCTCTGTCATATTAAGGATAATGCGTAGTACAGTTCTAAAAATGTGAATTTGGACCATTTTGACGATTTTCTCTCTTAGAATAAAGTTAATACTATAAAAACAAAACTGCAGGGTTACGTAATTGTTTTCTTTATCTTTAAAGGCAAAAAGTCGTATTCCCAGGACATTTATTTGGTGAGATGGCTACGCGTACACGCAAAACAACGAATTTACGGAAGATATGTCCGGACTGGTGCATTTAGAGGGCAATTTCTGCAAGACATCCTTGAAGACCTCTTGGGGAGGTCCTTCTGCTTGTCTCTCGTGTGTGAGCGCAACTGAAGCAAGACGGGACACCGGCTGTGTGTGTCCGCGCTTTGCGTCGACATCTTGTCGGAAACACAGACTAAAGGTGAGGAGGACCAATATTGCTGGCTGTGCACAACCAGTCTCCGTGTCCCAAAATTGAACTGCTTTACTGCCAACAGGACTTGCAAAAACGGCCTGGATTGGATCTGAGTTTAGACAACTGTTTAGTTAACAATTGCTTTGAGATGTATCTATACTTCCCCTAACCAATTTGTATTGCAGTTTGATTGAATTCAAACTGAAAAAAGTATTTTATTAATATAATACAGTGTTTGTCATTTAAAAATTAGGATATGAACAAACACGTTCATCATTGTTGACCATGTGACTTTGAATTCGTTCGTGTTGCTTTGGGTTATGGCAATGCTTAGAGACCTGGAGAATTCGCGAGTTCAATGACCTGCAGGCTAGACTCTACAATCTTATGTACAAATATGCCGATATCAGCTGCATATTGGTTGTCTGCTGACACAGTGGAGGGCAATGATTGGACCAGCGATCTCCAGGTGGTGTCAAACCCCGCGTGAACCAATGGCCATGCACGTGTTTCGGATTCCGGCTTGTCTCGAAATGAATATGCGAATTTTTCAGGCCTCTATCGAGGTTTGGTACACGCGCAAAACTTTCAGCAGTCGCTGGACTGATAGGGGAAGTACCTTAGCATGGCCATGATCTCTCGACCTGCTCCTTCGTCATCTGAAGAGTAACGTGCGTGGTACGCCAGCCAGCACCAGAGAAGAACACGAGGTCGGAACCGCGGGAGCATGCGACACGGTACGAACATCTCAGGCCATATTGGGACAGGGCGTGGCAGCATGCTGTGTCGAATCTCTATCTAGCGGGCGCAACTCCGAGCAGAGACAAACAGATGTGCAGTGATGAGAGTGAAACGCCGCCGAACAGCAACATCGTCCGGCACGATTCCCACTTGCGAAGATACGGGAGGAGTGACCCAGCCGGGAATTGTACCTGGTACGCCTAGGTGGGAGGCGAGCCGGCTAACCACTGAACCACCGTGGCCCCTGCAGTTCCTAAGTTACGATATTTGATGCAAATGGTGGTATAGGCTGTGCACGGTAAAGTGAGAACTTTTGAAATCCTTTGAAAAATCACTGTCCGTTACCTGCTTATATACTACCGTGAACGCACTGGTATACAGACAGCAGCGAATTAAGACAAGTAGTTCTTAGTTATGGCGTACTGTGAGGCCAATGTTTATATTTACGGCACATCAAGTTGGTAGTTTTTACTCTGTACACATTACAGGACAATTCGGCATATTGATAAGTTGGTTAAAATTTCACGGGTTCTCTTGACTGGTGCACGAGGAAAGTCACAAGGTTCTTAACGATGTTAATTCTACATATGGCTGAAAGATACCAGATGAGGAGGAAAGTACACTCTAAATTCGAATCAACGGAAAATCACTGGTTCGCAGTGAAATTAAACTACTAGAATTAGTGAAAATAGCTCCACTTAGAATCAGCGGAAACATATTGGTTGTTTCAGTAAAACAAATTCTCTGATTGAATAAGTGACGGCAAACTGCACGCGGCGAATTATATATTGTTATTATTGAGTTTAGCCAAATCATTACGAGAAATAAACATATTTCCAATAGTCACTATTTACATCGCGCAATTTACCGTAATTAAAAAAAACGCAGGTGGTAAGGATTGAAACCATCTGTGCTAACAAGCCAACGTTAATTAAGTAAGGAATAATATATATGTATTGTATTTATTTATGGAAAGTGTGTAGTTATATATTGCATGCCCTTTCTTTGCGTTTTTAGTTTAATTTGTAAAGTGAAGATTGTTTAAACATATAATAAGTATCNTTATTTATTTATGGAAAGTGTGTAGTTATATATTGTATGCCCTTTCTTTGCGTTTTTAGTTTAATTTGTAAAGTGAAGATTGTTTAAACATATAATAAGTATCAGTGCACTANATGCCCTTTCTTTGCGTTTTTAGTTTAATTTGTAAAGTGAAGATTGTTTAAACATATAATAAGTATCAGTGCACTAACTTCACCAAATTTAATGCAGTTTAAACCTTCAAACCGAGCGCTATAATGGTTACGTGAAAATGAAATGAAAGACGTTAAAACAGAATAAAAGACTGAATGTTCGTGTTATCTCGTAAAATGGTATTATGCTCGATGAAACTCGCATTTAAAAGTATTGTTTATTCGTTTTATTAATTTACGCATTGTTTTATCATTTCATACACGTTATTTAACTGCAATTTGATACGCCTTGTTTAACTAAGTCATAAGGCAAAAAACGAATCACTGAAAAACAGCGAATAAAACGGTTGGTGAATCAGTGGAAAATATCACTGAATCAATAAGTGAAGGAAAATTGGCATTTTCTACTTATTCATCAGTTAAATTGACTGAAGTGACCGTTAAATCAGTCAGGTGCTGTTAACTGGTTTAAACATGGGAATATCACTGATTCAGATTTAGAGTGTAGATATTATGGAAGGCTTTCAAAAGTGCTCACTTTACCATGATCGACCTGTACCGGTTGTTATGTCTAAGTAAATTGTTATATACAGCAAAACATTTCGCTACGTAGCCAACAACGTAAATTGCACATTCTGAGTAACATGCATGCTCTCGACAACCCACCAGGCAATACACATTCACGGGTGATGGGCTGTTTACGGCAAAGTGAGCACTTTTGAGGCCATAGTTACTTTTGTTTCCTATCAGCCATTTTTTATCTCTCCGCCACATTTTAAAATAAATATTGCCGTGTAAGTAATAAACAAAGGTACATATTTCACCGGACTCGAAAGTTAACGTCTAATTCTACAATAAAATATACTTATTGACTATTATGCCAAGTGAGGGCTTCAGAAAGAGCTCACTTTACCGCGAATGGCCTATTGCAGCGTTGCCTCGCCATGCAGGAGAACTCCGCTGTACTTTAAACATTAATGTCCTCATTTTTNCGAATGGCCTATTGCAGCGTTGCCTCGCCATGCAGGAGAACTCCGCTGTACTTTAAACATTAATGTCCTCATTTTTTGGAAACGATTTGCCGGTACTTTTCCGCTAACTTTTCTTTATTAATATGTAGATGATGACTTCCAGCGTAAAACCCACCAGAGAGCAGCTAGGGGTTTCAATTGTTTTTGCGATAATAATCTANCGAATGGCCTATTGCAGCGTTGCCTCGCCATGCAGGAGAACTCCGCTGTACTTTAAACATTAATGTCCTCATTTTGTGGAAACGATTTGCCGGTACTTTTCCGCTGGCTTTTCTTTATTAATTTGTAGATGATGACTTCCAGCGTAAAACCCACCAGAGAGCAGCTAGGGGTTTCAATTGTTTTTGCGATAATAATCTANTGTAGATGATGACTTCCAGCGTAAAACCCACCAGAGAGCAGCTAGGGGTTTCAATTGTTTTTGCGATAATAATCTAGCAATCACAGCCTCATTATGAGGGTGGGGGAAGAAGTTTATTACAAACAATATTTTCAGGCGTTTGCAACCTTTTGTGAAATACGTTATTTTTAATCTCACGTAGTTTAAGATGGTTTGAAATAAAACTATTTTAATTCTTTATTTTTCGACCACTTAGTATTCACTTGATTTTAAACGTCGTATATACATTTTTTGCCTACTTTTGTTTAATATATTACTTTATAATGTTCCTAACGTACACTCTAAGACATGTCGTTTATACTTAATTGCATTGCGTAACAGCATGTCAAATAGATAAATTATTACACGAAATTAAACCGGTAAAGAAATATCAAGTATACGCTCGTTGAGTTCGCGAAAACGGCAAACAATTTATAGAATAAAGTATTACGTTAGTAATACGGGTTAGGCCTACTGTAACTGGTAATTACAACTTAAGATTCGAACAAAAAAATTCGCTAATGATGAATGCTGTGGCCACGCAAGCACGACGAGGCAAAGCGGACACTGGGTATCTGTTGCAGAGGGGATCGATCTATCGACAAGGCTGGCCAGTCGATACCGCGGACACGCACCTGTGTCACGATATCTGCCGCACGTGATCGAGGGGGATACACCGAGACAGTCTAACTAGGTCTCCTAGGTCACAAAATACCACGCGTGGATTCTTGAAGTGTTCTGATTAATGCTTTCGCATCGAGCGTATTAAAAAAAAAGTTTTCTGGACTTTGCATTAAGCCAACATAGTAGCAGGAAAAATAAATTTTACTGAAAAAAAAAGAAAGATAAATAAAATAAGTAAATTAGTGCTAATCTTAGAAGCCCTACTTTGCTTAAGGGTTTTTTTAAAAGTGCAAGAGGTACACAGATTTTGGTACTTAAAAAATATTTTAATTTGATAAAATTATCATAAACAGCTGATTAGCTCAAATAACATGTTTTCATAGTTCTTGTGAAATAATAAAAAAAATAAGTTATAAATATTTTAAAATAATATTTTGAGTTCATTTCGGAAATGCTGGGAAAATTCAGCTTTGGAAAATTAATGGGCATTGTTAATGAACATTAGTTAACAGTTCCACATACCAAACGACTTTAAACCTCATAACTTTGCATATCATTTTTAATGACTACTTTGTTACATTTTTGAAAAAAAAAANTACCAAACGACTTTAAACCTCATAACTTTGCATATCATTTTTAATGACTACTTTGTTACATTTTTGAAAAAAAAAATTATGAGTGTCGTTATTTACGTCATAGCTACTTCACAGCAACACCGAGCGAGACGGTGCAATGGATTNAAAAAAAAATTATGAGTGTCGTTATTTACGTCATAGCTACTTCACAGCAACACCGAGCGAGACGGTGCAATGGATTCGCATTTGGAGGAACCAGGGTTTGATTCACAGTCGGGCCGTCTTAATTCCTATTTTACATTATTTTTCTGAAAAAACTCCATGCGAGTGTTGGAATGACTCGTTTACAAGCCATAAATAATCAATTCATTCCGCGTTCCTGTTTCTCCGAACCTTTTGTTCGTGACTAGTGACCCCGCTCTTGACGAGACCTCAAGCTGTACATACATTTAACTTCACTCTAACATTGGNTTTTGTTCGTGACTAATGACCCCGCTCTTGACGAGACCTCAAGCTGTACATACATTTAACTTCACTCTAACATTGGACATTACTAGACTGAGAAAATAATATTGAGTATTACTCGGTAGAAATGAAACCACATCAAATGTTTGAAAAGTTGAAAAGATCAAATAAAACTTTTCTTTGTTAAAGTGAGTGCAGAGTGGACGCATAATTGATGGAGTAGGTTGGCTGCACTGCCACCTTCATTAGGCGGGGCTTAACGTCTTGTCGACAGCGAGGTTACTAAGAGACGGAGCAAGTGCTCAGAGAAGCAGGAGCCTGGGTCGTGGAAGGAAGCGGCCATGCCACCACATAGCAAGGATCCATCCCAGTATTCGCCTGGAGTGATCCGGGAAGGTCGGACCGGGGTCCTCCCGAGTGCAAGTCCACCGTGTTGCCAAGGCGCCATCTTGCTCGCTGCCTTGACTTGCAGTAGCGTGGCTGCTGGGATCCTTCATGTCGTCTATTTGCGGTTTCTTCACAATTTTTCAATCAAGCCTGTGGAAAATCACACAATTTATGGCGTGTTTGGTTGTTACCTAAATATGTCATGCATTACAAACGTTTTATACCTGTGTTAAGTGTAAAGTGCCTTATTTTTAGTTAAATTGGAATTTTATTTATAAATTATTATATTTCATTTATAATTAACATGAATTAAAACAGCGAGAAAATAGGTGTTTTGATAATGCCTAGTAAGAAACTGTTCTTTTGGAACATATTATTACATCAAAAATTCCTCTATCCGCTTGTCTCGGTGCATCAGTGCGCAAGAATAATGCTGAGTAGAAAAACAAGACGAAGCTGCTACAGCCAGATCCTTCCATCTCCAAATGGTACCCTAACCTGACTGATATTTTCAGACAAAGATAAATGTATGAGAAACTCTGCTACGGCCATGCATCACGTCTGTTTTCACCAGGGACGTTCTCCAATGGAAGAAAATTACCAAAAATACAAATAATTGATTTGATTCATTATTCAGTATAAACAATTATACTACGGAAATGTACTCTACAGTTATTTGGAATCCTATAAAAGGAATGCTATACAAATAGACCACAGTAANAATTATACTACGGAAATGTACTCTACAGTTATTTGGAATCCTATAAAAGGAATGCTATACAAATAGACCACAGTAAATACTTTCATACTTTACAATCAAATATAGACACTAGAATGCAAACACATTCGGCAGTAAAGTGACAATACCAAATGCGATATTTTACATACACGCCGTAAATAACTTAGCCGTGAAGCGGCTCATGTTTAGCTGTACGTCGCTCCATAATTTAAATAAAGACAAATATTAGAAAGTGGTCTAAAATATTAATCTGCCTAACCTACTCTTACATATTTTTCTTCGCAACCAAACACTTATCTGAGCACGAGAAATCGCCGCTTTCTTCTGCNGCCTAACCTACTCTTACATATTTTTCTTCGCAACCAAACACTTATCTGAGCACGAGAAATCGCCGCTTTCTTCTGCTGATCGTCATCGTCTGCGTCCAAATCTTCAGTTTAACCTCGTTCTAACTGACCGACTGATCATCTGACCTCGAGGAACGGTTCTTGCCGGCTCTTTGCAGTCCACAAACTGACCACAAAGCCTTCTGGAGTGTCTGGGAAATACACATACGAGCAACAACGCTAGTTTTAATGTATCGTGACCAGTGAGGACGACGAGCATGGCTTGTGACGTCACGCGGCCGGGGGGGCTCAGCGCGCCCCGGCAGTAGAGAGGTGTGCTTGGACGAGGCAGGAGCTCTACTGCATTGCTGGTTGATGTCGGACCAACTTCCTCACGCAGCCGTCACGTCGCTGCTGCTACGATCGCTGCTCAGATGAACGGTGCTGGTTTCAGACGCAGTCCAAAGGTAGGAAATGTAATTTCCAAAGTGGAAAACCTCCGCGAAAGGCAGGCGTAGAAAATCACTTTGTTACTCAGGCATAAAATACGTCGGGACAGGGCGTATGAAAGATGCAGGGTGACTCATCCTCCACCCCTGAAGCGCTGACTTCGGAGGAAGACAGCTGCCAAGAGCCCGGGGTCCCGTCGNGCTGGTTGATGTCGGACCAACTTCCTCACGCAGCCGTCACGTCGCTGCTGCTACGATCGCTGCTCAGATGAACGGCGCTGGTTTCAGACGCAGTCCAAAGGTAGGAAATGTAATTTCCAAAGTGGAAAACCTCCGCGAAAGGCAGGCGTAGAAAATCACTTTGTTACTCAGGCATAAAATACGTCGGGACAGGGCGTATGAAAGACGCAGGGTGACTCATCCTCCACCCCTGAAGCGCTGACTTCGGAGGAAGACAGCTGCCAAGAGCCCGGGGTCCCGTCGNGCAGGGTGACTCATCCTCCACCCCTGAAGCGCTGACTTCGGAGGAAGACAGCTGCCAAGAGCCCGGGGTCCCGTCGGAGTGGCCGGTCCTGGCGAGTCTCCAGACATCGGCAGCATCCTCCAAGGCTCCACCACAGTAGCGCTCAGCATAAACAGGCTCCAGCCAGTTCGAGACGCCATCTCGGCCTCAAAGGCCCAAAACAAAAATCATCAGCATTATGAGCAAACCAGCCACGTTCAAGCAACTTATCAGCAGTTCAGCAAATCAACCAACCCCAGCAACACAGGACTCTTGTACTCTTAACACCTTTTTTCTTTTTCAAGCGTTAAGTCTCTATGGCTTCTTGCTATCTCCAGGTTTGTCTTCATCTAACCATCTTTTCTTCGGTCGTCCCGTATTCCTTTTTGCTGTTGGTTTATCATATATTATTTGCTTGGGATATCTTGTATCTTTCATACTTTCTACAGGATATAGCCAATTTTTCCTGTATTCTATTTTATCTGTCAATTTAAATCATTAATGTTTAACTGTTTTATTATATCTTCATTTCTGAGTCTCTCTCTCTTCTTGTAACTCCTATGATTGATCTGAGAAATCTTACCTTCACTGCTTGTAACCTACTTTTATCTTTATTTGTCATTGTCCAATTTTCACTGCCGTATAATGCTCCTGGAACTACCATGGTTTCATAGAATTTTATCATTGTGTCCTTCCTTACTTTATTTTTTAGCGTTCTCCTAATTGTCCTGCACATTTTTGAGAGATTTTAATTCTATTTGTTATAAATACTTCTTTTTTATTTGATAATCTGCATCCTAGAAATTTATAATTATCTGCTTGTTCAATTATTATCTTTAAGGATTTTTCTTCTTAGGGGTTGGAGTCTTTGAAGAGCCATGGATTTAGTTTTATTTATAGAGATGTCAGAATTATAGTTGCGTGCTATTTTGAGAAGTTCAAATACTGCTCTCTGCAGGGTGTTTTCATCATCTGATAAAATGGCTTCATCGTCTGCATGTCATAGTGTTATTGCGAAGTTCTTCTCGCAGAGGTCAGTTTGTATATTCATTAAATTTAGCCACTGTTTCCACTCTCGTATTGCGTTGTCCAAACATAAATTAAACAGAGTAGGTTATGTACAACATCCAGTCTTCTTAAGTTCATAGTTTTGTTGTTTCACACTGATATTCGTGTTTTAATATATATTCTGTATCCACAAATACTTCCTCTATATGTATAAGTATCCCTCTTTGTGTAATTATATCCCATAACTTAGTTCTATCGACTCTATCAAACATTTTTATGAAGTCGGTAAATATTATATATGTTGGACAATAAAATTATCTTCTTTTTTCTGTTAGTTGTTTAAGGGTACAAATATTATCTGCACATGATATTCGTTTTCTAAATCCTGATTGTTATTCCATGAGGATGTTTTTATTTATGTTACATAGTCGTTGATTCAAAATTCTTGCATATACCTTATAAGCTGTGTTCAGCAAACGAATACCGCTATAATTTTCTCATTGGATATTATGTCCTGTTTTGAATACAGGTATTATCCACAAGTTTTTCCATTCTACTGGGATCTTTCTTTGCGCCCAAAATTAGTTTAAAATATCTAACAATCTATGTTTCATCTCTTTGGGTAGGTATTTAAGTAATTGTATTATCTTGGCCACGTGTATTTCTGTTCTTAGAGTGCTTGCATGCTTGTTCAAGTTCCTATGATTCTAATCTATCTACTTCAGTTGTTAATATATAAGTTTGTGAGTCTCGTTCTGCCTCTTTATCTTCTTTAGTCCAAAGATTTTTAAAATATTGGAGCCATCTTTCTCGATCAAGCAATTCAGGATTGGCAACATCTTTTTCATTTCTATTTAGATGTTTCATTATTCTATATGCTATATTCTGCTTTCCATGGATGTCGTTTTCAATATCAGCTATATATTTGTCCCAACTGCATTTATGCGCTTCTTTAACTAACTTCCTTGTTTTCTTACAACTAATTTTGAATGCTTCTAGTGCTTCACGTGTCTTAGATGATGACCATGTCAAGTATTTATTTTTGTTCTACTTTAAGGCATCTTCTATTTCCTCATTCCAAATGTATAATCCTTTCTTTTTTATGCGCGATTTCTGTTTTCCTAATACCTCAAAGGCAAATTTTTCTGTTATTTCTTTCAAATCCAACCATTCTTGTTCTATGTGATTACTGACTGCTCTGTAATCCATGTTTATTTGCATTCCTCTATTGTATAACATTTTAATTGATTAATCCTTCAGTAAATGACATTTCCATTTTGATTCTTCAGGCTGTTTTATCACAGTTCTTTGTTTGTACCATTTTGTTTTAGGTCCAGTTTCCCTCTTAATAGGTAGTGGTCTGACCCAATATCGCATCCCCTTAGTACTCCTACATCCCTAAATAGTTTAGCCAGTTTCTCTTTTGCTATGATGTAATTTTTGATCTTAATCTTCTTGCAAACAATTTATATTTATGTATTTATTTGTTNAGTTTCTCTTTTGCTATGATGTAATTTTTGATCTTAATCTTCTTGCAAACAATTTATATTTATGTATTTATTTGTGTTTAAAAACGTATTTTCAATTCTTAATTTCTTGTAACTAACAAAGTCTCTTAAAAGATTCCCATTTTCATTTAATATTAATTGTACATTTGTTTTTATAATACCTTATATGGGCGCATTTCCTATTATAAATATAGTCGTTCTTATTTAATCTATCTAATACTAGCTGTAGTTCATTGTAGAATGTTATTGAATCTTCTTTTATANAGTTTCTCTTTTGCTATGATGTAATTTTTGATCTTAATCTTCTTGCAAACAATTTATATTTATGTATTTATTTGTTTTTAAAAACGTATTTTCAATTCTTAATTTCTTGTAACTAACAAAGTCTCTTAAAAGATTCCCATTTTAATTTAATATTAATTGTACATTTGTTTTTATAATACCTTATATGGGCGCATTTCCTATTATTAATATAGTCGTTCTTATTTAATCTATCTAATACTATCTGTAGTTCATTGTAGAATGTTATTGAATCTTCTTTTATACCCTCTTCTGGAGCACATATACCTATAACTATTAAATATTCCCTATATTTTTTAAAACGGCAGGTGGTTATCCGTTCATTTTGCCTTTCGCCAATTATAAAACAGTATTCTTCGTTTCCATTTTGGGTGTTCCTGCAGAGGCATATTTTTCAGTTGGTACTCCACTATAGATCATTGTGTAATCATCTATATGGGAGCTTGCTTTTTGCATCTTTTTGGTTTCAGTTGGTATAATTATGTCTATTTCGTTTTCTTTTAGTTGTTTAATTAAATCTGTTTGTTTTCGGACTAGTCCACGTATATTCTAGACTGCTATACTTACATCTTGGTTTAGCCTTCGTTTCCATCGTGGGACTCCGACCGACTTCCTTGACTCTGGAGATAGTCAGTAATGGTGCACTCCCCTGGCCGCGGTACGAACGCCGCGCAGGCCGAGCCTGATGACGGGGCTGCCATCTCACTGCTTCCAGGCCAGCAGGTTGCATTATCGGTGCTCCCTCCTACATGCGTTGCTTTCTCTGCAGCTGACGAGTCGCATACACCCGTTGTGGGCCAACCCTAACACCTATTCTCTACATTTAACACAGCGAAATTATGAAACAAAACACAAATAAACATAATACAAGCACACTAAAATGAACATGAGACAAAAATGAATTTAAAAAAAAAGCACAAAAACCAGAAAAACGTCGCTCGTGCTACATAAAATAAACAACTCAACCAACACATCAGCGACATTGGTTTGGGCAAACACCTTCAGGTGTGACACGTGTGCTTCAGTCCTTCGGTTGTGAACCTTCTTATACACCAGCAAAACTGTGACAGGTAATAAAAACCGCCTTATAATAAACAAACCAGCAAACTTCGCTGCTAACCGCGGACTAAATTTAGCTGCTTTAGAATTCAAAAGATAGGTTTCCAACAACACCCGATCTCCCACTTGGAACGACAAAGGATCAACATTCTGATCCTACTTAGCAGCTAAGTCACGATGATACATTTGGAGATTCTTAGAAGCTTCTACCCACATCTCATCCAATTCACTAGTTTGCAAAAATTCCCAACATGAAGAGTTTAAGCACCAAACATTAATGAGTGAGTGCAAAATAACTCTACCTGAAAACAATTCAGAATGCACACTTTTGGTAGCCTTAATTTTTACATAATTAAATGCTAAGGACAATTCATAAAGCACATTATCCCATCCACAGTGCGGTACCAGTCTGGAAAGCCTTCAAGGCCGCTCTTAGATTGCGATTATACCGCTCCACGACACTGGCGCGAGATTAGTTAGGATAATTCTGGATTAGTTTAATTCCCCCTTAGAAATGCTAAGTTTTTCATCTCCACTGATATAAAAATACGCAGCATTATCTATCCTCAGATACACAAGCGATCCAAATACAGAAAAAAAGTATTTCACCACGAATGTTACAGATCTCTGCCGATTTCACGGACCTCAGAGGGAAAAAGAAAATAAATTTACTGAAGCTATCAACGGCTACAAGAACAGCAGTAAAACCTGATTTTGTCCGGGGCAGTGGCCCAAATACGTCTAAATGAACTCTTTCCCGCGGAAATTGCGCTGAATGCTGCCCGGGAGCCTTGGCTATACGTGGTTTCGCCTTCTGGCAATCCTCACATCCTCCAACCCACCCCTCTTCCACCACGGTCATCCGTGGCCAACTGAACATCTCCTTGATTCACGACACCGTTTTATCTTGCCCTAAATGCCCCCTCCCCAAATAAATATTCTGATAATACTGAAATATCACGGGGCGTAATAAATGGAAAATCACTGATTCGTAGACAAATTTAACTACTCAAGAGTCAGCGAAAATGGCTCCACTTAGAATCAGTGGAAAACTACTGGTTGTTTCAGTGGAACAATTTCACTGAATGGGTAAGTAACTGCCGATTGCGAGCGGCAAATTAAACATAGTTTTTTGTTGAATTTAACCAAAAAAATTATGAGAAATAAACATATTTTCGATAGTTATTATTTATATTACGCAATTAACAGTAATTTAAAAAAGTGAAAAAAAAATATAGACGCTTGGGATTGAACGTACGCCAATCGCAATACCACTTTATTACGCCATTACCTAACCATTAGCTACGAAGTTTTTAGTATAATTGGTAAGGTAGGACTGTTCAAACAAATATTACGTCTAAATGCACGCGCTTCACCACACTAAATGCAGCTCAAACCTTCAAACCGAGCGCCATGATGATTACGCGGAAACAAGATGAAAGATGTAAAACCGGAATGAAAGTGAATGTTCGTGTTACTTCGTAAAATGGTGTTATGAAAGACGAAACCAACATTTTAGAAAGTATTATTTATTGGTTTTTATTAGTTTATACGTTGTTATTTCATTCGATTCGCGTTATTTAACTGATCATTCAGTCAAAAAAACAAATCACCTAAAAACAGTGAAAAAAAGTGGTTGATGATTTAGTGGAAAATGTCACTGAATCAATAACTGCCTGATGAATCAGCCAGGTACTGTTAACTGATTGAAACAGTTAAATTCTCACTTATTCACATTAAAAGCGTGTAAATAAGTTGGCACTAGGATACTAAATTTGCCCTGANGAAACAGTTAAATTCTCACTTATTCACATTAAAAGCGTGTAAATAAGTTGGCACTAGGATACTAAATTTGCCCTGAGAATAGCCTGACATTCAGCATCAATTGCTTGATGATCTTGCAATTTTATATATGCCTCAAGAATATCATGCATCATATTGTTCTGTAGATTTATAAGAATGTTAAAAAGCTGACTACCAGAGTAGGAAGGGCCGTTTTGTACCAAATTTAAATTAACTGAGGGCATGTGGATGTGTTTTTTGATTCAGGGGTTAAGCCTGTAATATAATCGTTTTTCTGAACAATATTTATTGTTCTTTGACATGAATGCAAGTAATGAATACATGTACTCAGATGAAAATGGTAAAATATTTGTGGCCTTAAAAATGGGTTTACACGAATATTTTGCCATGAATTATTCTTATAACTTTCTCTGACATGAAAAACACTTTTTACTCTATGTGGATTTTACCCCCAAAAATTATACCGTACGTCATGATAGAGTCAAACTATGCAAAATAAATTTTTTTATTGTGTCTTTGTTCAACTCTCAGAAACACAGTGTGGAGCAAAACAAACCGAACTAAGTTTTAGTGAAATATATTCAATGTGAGATTTCCAGTTTAGTTGATTATCTACACGTAGGTCAAGAAACAGTTGATTTTAATTTTGTCTGAGTAAGTACCGATATCTACATCAATCTGTTTTCTCTCTTTTGTGAAAATAATTCAAGATGTGATTTATACAAGTAAAAATTTTATTCGTTAGCAGCAAACCATGAATTTAATTCTGTGAATGTACAGTTTACTAGCTAAGTTCATCTGTTGAAACTCCAGAGACTATGATACTGGTATCATCTGCAAATTAAATGAGGAGTATTGTTCGGGTATAGAATAAAATTAAGTTGTTTTTTCTTTGATTCACAATTGTTGCTGTGCGTCTAAATTGTATATCATATGTTTTTTGTTATACTTGTGGCTCCATAAAATTATAATTTCTCTTTAAGAAAATTTTGGTTTACACGTTCCAATGTGGTTTAGTAATGTCACAAAAAATTCAAATTGATGGTAGCTTTTCATAAAGCGCGTTAAGAATTTTATTTGCAATTTGAGTTGAGTTGAGAGACTTGGGTGGCTCTTAACGAGATCTTTAGAGCCGATGAGAGTGACGTGTGGTTAGAATGGAGCAGCACCGGGATGCAAGGGCGGGGAAAACGGGAGATCCCCGAGAAAACCCGTCGACCAGCGGCATCGTCCGGCACAATTCCCCCTTGCGAAAATACGGCAGGGACTCAGCCAGGGATTGAACCCGGCTTGCTTTGGTGGAAGGCGAGCTGTCTTACCATTCAACCACCCCGGCCCATGCAAGCTTGAATATTGCATTATTTCTTGATGTGTTTTCCTAAAGTCACACTGGTAATTTGATAAAACTTTGTGTCTCTCCAAATATTGCAGAAATCTATTATACATAAGTTTTTCAATTACTCTTGAAAAAGCGAAAATAGGTGAAATTTGTCTGTAATTAGCTACATTGGTGCTGTGTTACCTTAATTAAACAGTGGTGTAATCATAGTCCATATGAACATCTTTGGAAACAGGCCCAGTTTGAAGATAGCGCGCACTGAATTATAATGCACATTGCTGTATTAGAGTACAGTTAATACAATCATAAACACTTGGCAAGTTTAGTTGTAAATAATTAACTATTCTCTCCACTTCTTTTGGTGTTGTAGGCCTATATGTATGTATGAGTCACAGTAGAATATTCTGTACCCTATAGTATAAAAGTTGTTTATATCGTGATTGGCAGTATGAGTAATTATTTCCGCTTTTACATTTAATTAGTATGAATTAAATGCATCGACAACTACTTGAACGTCTAAGGATACAAGATCATTAACTTCCAGGTTTACATCTGAACACTGGTCTGGTGATTTTCCTTTTCATTTTATTTTTGCCCTATTCCATTTAGTTTTATTTTGAGTTCTTAGTTTTGAATCAGTTTACTGAAATAATAATTTTTGCAGATTTTATGACCTTACTACTTAGAGTCTTGCAGTAGTTTTATAGTTATTTAATAAATGAGGATTGCTGCTGATTCTGACACCTTTGTACAATTTCCTTTTGTTTTCACAAGAAATTTTGATTCCTTTGGTAAGCCAAATAATTTTATTTGATTTTGTAACATGGTGGGTAAGTCTGAATNATGAAACAAAACACAAATAAACATAATACAAGCACACTAAAATGAACATGAGACAAAAATGAATTTAAAAAAAAAAGCACAAAAACCAGAAAAACGTCGCTCGTGCTACATAAAATAAACAACTCAACCAACACATCAGCGACNAAAAAAAAAGCACAAAAACCAGAAAAACGTCGCTCGTGCTACATAAAATAAACAACTCAACCAACACATCAGCGACATTGGTTTGGGCAAACACCTTCAGGTGTGACACGTGTGCTTCAGTCCTTCGGTTGTGAACCTTCTTATACACCAGCAAAACTGTGACAGGTAATAAAAACCGCCTTATAATAAACAAACCAGCAAACTTCGCTGCTAACNCTTATACACCAGCAAAACTGTGACAGGTAATAAAAACCGCCTTATAATAAACAAACCAGCAAACTTCGCTGCTAACTGTGCACTAAATTTAGCTGCTTTAGAATTCAAGTGATAGGTTTCCAACAATACCCGATCTCCCACTTGCAACGACAAAGGATCAACATTCTGATCCTACTTAGCAGCTAAGTCACGATGATACATTTGGAGATTCTTAGAAGCTTNACGACAAAGGATCAACATTCTGATCCTACTTAGCAGCTAAGTCACGATGATACATTTGGAGATTCTTAGAAGCTTTTTCCCACACATCATCAATTCACTAGTTTGCAAAAATTCCCAACATGAAGAGTTTAAGCACCAAACATTAATGAGTGAGTGCAAAATAACTNCAATTCACTAGTTTGCAAAAATTCCCAACATGAAGAGTTTAAGCACCAAACATTAATGAGTGAGTGCAAAATAACTCTACCTGAAAACAATTCAGAATGCACACTTTTGGTAGCCTTAATTTTTACATAATTAAATGCTAAGGACAATTCATAAAGCACATTATCCCATCCACAGTGCGGTACCAGTCTGGAAAGCCTTCAAGGCCGCTCTTAGATTGCGATTATACCGCTCCACGACACTGGCGCGAGATTAGTTAGGATAATTCTGGATTAGTTTAATTCCCCCTTAGAAATGCTAAGTTTTTCATCTCCACTGATATAAAAATACGCAGCATTATCTATCCTCAGATACACAAGCGATCCAAATACAGAAAAAAAGTATTTCACCACGAATGTTACAGATCTCTGCCGATTTCACGGACCTCAGCGGGAAAAAGAAAATAAATTTACTGAAGCTATCAACGGCTACAAGAACAGCAGTAAAACCTGATTTTGTCCGGGGCAGTGGCCCAAATACGTCTAAATGAACTCTTTCCCGCGGAAATTGCGCTGAATGCTGCCCGGGAGCCTTGGCTATACGTGGTTTCGCCTTCTGGCAATCCTCACATCCTCCAACCCACCCCTCTTCCACCACGGTCATCCGTGGCCAACTGAACATCTCCTTGATTCACGACACCGTTTTATCTTGCCCTAAATGCCCCCTCCCCAAATAAATATTCTGATAATACTGAAATATCACGGGGCGTAATAAATGGAAAATCACTGATTCGTAGACAAATTTAACTACTCAAGAGTCAGCGAAAATGGCTCCACTTAGAATCAGTGGAAAACTACNATCACTGATTCGTAGACAAATTTAACTACTCAAGAGTCAGCGAAAATGGCTCCACTTAGAATCAGTGGAAAACTACTGGTTGTTTCAGTGGAACAATTTCACTGAATGGGTAAGTAACTGCCGATTGCGAGCGGCAAATTAAACATAGTTTTTTGTTGAATTTAACCAAAAAAATTATGAGAAATAAACATATTTTCGATAGTTATTATTTATATTACGCAATTAACAGTAATTTAAAAAAGTGAAAAAAAAATATAGACGCTTGGGATTGAACGTACGCCAATCGCAATACCACTTTATTACGCCATTACCTAACCATTAGCTACGAAGTTTTTAGTATAATTGGTAAGGTAGGACTGTTCAAACAAATATTACGTCTAAATGCACGCGCTTCACCACACTAAATGCAGCTCAAACCTTCAAACCGAGCGCCATGATGATTACGCGGAAACAAGATGAAAGATGTAAAACCGGAATGAAAGTGAATGTTCGTGTTACTTCGTAAAATGGTGTTATTAAAGACGAAACCAACATTTTAGAAAGTATTATTTATTGGTTTTTATTAGTTTATACGTTGTTATTTCATTCGATTCGCGTTATTTAACTGATCATTCAGTCAAAAAAACAAATCACCTAAAAACAGTGAAAAAAAGTGGTTGATGATTTAGTGGAAAATGTCACTGAATCAATAACTGCCTGATGAATCAGCCAGGTACTGTTAACTGATTGAAACAGTTAAATTCTCACTTATTCACATTAAAAGCGTGTAAATAAGTTGGCACTAGGATACTAAATTTGCCCTGACAATGGCCTGACATTCAGCATCCATTGCTTTATGATCTTGCAATTTTATATATGCCTCAAGAATATCATGCATCATATTGTTCTGTAGATTTATAAGAATGTTAAAAAGCTGACTACCAGAGTAGGAAGGGCCGTTTTGTACAAAATTTAAATTAACTGAGGGCATGTGGATGTGTTTTTTGATTCAGGGGTTATGCCTGTAATATAATCTCTTTTCTGAACTATATTTATTGTTATTTGACATGAATGCAAGTAATGAATACATGTACTCACATGCAAATGGTAAAATATTTGTGTTTTTAAAAATGGGTTTATACGAATATTTTGCCATGAATTATTCTTATAACTTTCTTTGACATGAAAAACACTTTTTGCTGTTGGTGGATTTACCCCCAAAAATTATACCGTACGTCATAATAGAGTCAAACTATGCAAAATAAATTTTTTTATTGTGTCTTTGTTCAACTCTCAGAAACACTGTATGGAGAAAAACAAACCGAATTAAGTTTTAGTGAAATATATTCAATGTGAGATTTCCAGTTTAGTTGATTATCTACACGTAGGTCAAGAAACAGTTGATTTTAATTTTGTCTGAGTAAGTACCGATATCTACATCAATCTGTTTTCTCTCTTTTGTAGAAATAATTCAAGATGTGATTTATACAAGTTAAAATTTAATTCGTTAGCAGCAAACCATGAATTTAATTCTGTGAATGTACAGTTTACTAGCTAAGTTCATCTGTTGAAACTCCAGAGAATATGATACTGGTATCATCTGCAAATTAAATGAGGAGTATTGTTCGGGTATAGAATAAAATTAAGTTGTTTTTTCTTTGATTCACAATTGTTGCTGTGCGTCTAAATTGTATATCATATGTTTTTTGTTATACTTGTGGCTCCATAAAATTATAATTTCTCTTTAAGCAAATGTTGGTTTACACGTTCCAATGTGGTTCAGTAATGTCACAAAAAATTCAAATTGATGGTAGCTTTTTATAAAGCGCGTTAAGAATTTTATTTGCAATTTCAGTTGAGTTGAGAGACTTGGGTGGCTCTTAACGAGATCTTTAGAGCCGATGAGAGTGACGTGTGGTTAGAATGGAGCAGCACCAGAATTCAAGGGTGGGGAAAACGGGAGATCCCCTAGAAAACCCGTCGACCAGCGGCATCGTCCGGCACAATTCCCCCTTGCGAAAACACGGCAGGGACTCAGCCGGGGATTGAACCCGGCTTTCTTTGGTGGCAGGCGAGCTGTCTTACCATTCAGTAGCTGTCTGCATGGTTTGTTCTATTCTGGTGGGAAACTTAATAACAGATTTCAGGTTGAAAGTATTTAGTAAACATCCCTGCTAATTTTTTTTGTTAATTTATTTTAAGTAATCAGTGTTAAAGTCTCCGCACCAAGTAATGTTCACGTAAGCTCTGTAAATAGATTTAATTTAAAGAAATTTTAAGCAGTTGTTAAGTTGCCAGAAGAAGATCTCTGTGTTGAGGTGCACCACTTCTTTTCACCCTATTAGTTGTTATGCGTATGTAACCGCATTAAAAATTTGTTCTACGTATAATACCTAATTGTAGATCATTTTTAAAGTTTATATTTATTTTAAATAAAATACTGGTACCGCCCTTAATCATACTGGCTCTACAATAACTGTAACATGGGGATATTAAGCTACGTAGCGGAGGATTCATTTAAATGAGTTTCTTGTAATCATCCAGGCTGCACTCTGTAGAAGATTGGTCCAAGCATATGGAAAGTTTGTTAATATTGAAAGTTCAGATTCTAATGTTCTGATGAAACAGACACACCTGATTTGCTATTATTTCTGTGGGTTTTTGATTATCCGAGTAGTTGTCGAAGGTTTCCAGAGCTCGATACGTAAATAAAACTTATTTATTACACAAAATTTGGTGTTGAGGGAGTGGATTCTTTTAACCTGAAAACTTCCCACGCTTCGCAGCAATTACTTCGATTCTCTTAACAGAGCCACGGTTGGCAATAATCCCGCCGTCGATCGGGTTTTGCCAGCGCGACTCAACTGCAGGCCATGTCTCGTAGGTTCAGCCTCTAACCCAGTCACGCCAATGTGGCTGAATAAACAGCCTGGTCCTTCCTGTGCGAGACAGGCTTTCGTATTGCACAGGGACCATTAACGTTCCCCGCTGTCATACCTCAAGGCTTATCAGAGGGCGGCTTTCAAACTAACTTATGACCTAACTTAAACTAACACCCATGCCTTACCTGGGATTCGAACCCAGAACCTCCCGCACCCCAGAACGGTGGCTCACCAACCTACTGCGACACGATAGGTCGGCAAGACAGGCTTGTGATGCCTCTGCAGCGCCTCACAGACCAACAAAAGATGTGATTGGTGGCCCTGGAAATGTTGCTGATGTCTTCTCTAGTTAAATATTTCTCGTTCCTGTCAATGTTGTTATCCATTCACTCCACGACGCGGTATTATAGTAGAATTTCGCGAAATTGTTCCTACTATTTTTGCGAGACATACGAATTTTGGGGTTTTACCGCCAGCAATTTGAAGTTCACGGTTAACCGACCACTTTTGAAATAAACCTCTGAAAAGTTACTGACTTTATTTAATCACATTTTAACAAGCTCAGTGACTGGAATTCGCTCAGTAACACTGGTAACGATGCGACTGTAGGAAAATAGGCTCACGTCTTAACATTCAATTAAAATGCTAGGTAAACATTAAAAATTTGTGAATACTGAAATTGTTATTTACGTTTTCCGTTTTTTTAACGTACAGAAGTGTAAAAATGAGAAAATCTGTGAAACATTTACCATTTTAGATATTTCACTGTTTCACTTGACCAACGAGGTATGAAAAAGTTATTAGGCCCAAGACAATGTTAGTTTTACATATGTTGGAAGAATACACAACGCGCATATAAGTAGTTCCTAAGCAGGGCTTTCAAAAGTGCTCAGTTTACCGTGAACAACCTATACAAGAACTGAGTGCAGTGAAACACGGAGCGTACAGCAGCAGCGGATCCGTTGAAAGAACGGACCAGTTATTAGCGGCGGTTTATTGAGAATTGTTTCAGTGACAGGCGTGCAACAACAACGACACACTTCTCTGACGGAGTGTCGATGAACATGGCGTGGCGGGGACTGAGCAAAGCCCCCTGCATGATCTGGGCTCTAGCAGCAGACGCCACTGGACGCCTGGCGAACGTCACGTATCGCGAGATTCGGTTCGCTGAGAAGCGATTTTGTCGACGTGTAGAGAACCCCGTAGCGAACTCGGTATGAACTTCTTGTGTTCCGTTATTGTACCGCAAATGTCGGAGTTTGATGATGCCTCACAGCGTTGGAAATCGCAAGATGTGAGTACGAACGTACTCAGTTCAGTTTAACATCGCAACTGTCGTGCGTTATTCACCACGAGTGCGATTGTCCGTGGAGAGCTGAAAACAATCATCGCACGTAATATACTTTAAGCTAATTGAGCAAAAAATAAACAGAATACACTCTAATATGACGTAAAACACTTGGAATTATTCGCAAAATGACTGCGGCAGCACGGGGGTTTTTTTTTTTCAATTCAGCAGATGCCACGCAGGTGTTTCCTTTACTCGCCAACAGATGTCGCGCTGTGGGCTGATTACGAACATCATATATCGCAAGATTCGGTTCGTTGAGAAGCGATGTTGTCGGTGAGTAGCGCACCCCGAAGCGAGCTGAGTGTGAACATCTTGTGTTTCGTTATTGCACTGCAAATGTCGGAGTTCGATGACGTCATAGCGGTGGTAATAGCAAGGTGTGAGTACGAACCTACGTTTTGTCCGGCCGGCGTCGCAACTGTCGTGCGTTATTAACCACGGTACGATTGTCCGTCCGTGGTGAGCTGAAAGTAAACACTGTGCGTAATTAACTTCCTAATCGACCAAGAAATAAACGTAGTATGTTATTATAATCTGTAAAACACTTTGAATTATTCACAATAAGTTAGTTACGACAGTATTTGTAAGTTAGAGTGACATGTTAAATATTGGTACATAATGCGAGTTTGCAACGTGAAGTTTATAGGTCATAATGTCCATAATGTAAAATTAATAAACTATAATTTGTTGTCTTTCGGAACCGCTACGCTGTTATGCGACTCGTAACACACGGAGAAAATACTATTACGGTTTTGGTATCGTAATTTAAATTACACGATTACCTACATTCCTTCTATTACAATTAACTAACGACAATGTACATACTAATAGGCTAATAGGTATGCATCTGACGCATTATAATAAACACAGAAACATAAACATTGGACATTCCCATAACTTATTATGTCCATAATTAACGTGGAAAGTATATTGGTTACAAATAATTTCGCAACCTTTCGTACTCGCGTTGTTTTCCGAATGATATGTATTTGGGAAGATACATTTGGGTGAGTGGTAACTCTCAACACACACACAAAGAACGCAATATATTTACGTAAACTGCAGATATCTTTGCTTGGCGTAGATTTATAGACAAATAAAGTTACATANCACACATACAAAGAACGCAATATATTTACGTAAACTGCAGATATCTTTGCTTGGCGTAGATTTATAGACAAATAAAGTTACATAGACGTATAAAACGTTATACGAATGTAGGCCCTAATTTGACCATGGCAAAAACGCCATTGGAGTATCTGATGGCAACATTCGTCAGGGTCGCCACTACAAGACAACAAAATTACTTTCAATTTGACTTTTCTCGCACGATCAATATTCATGCAAAGTAATAAACATACCAAATCACGGGAATACTTAAATATACAATATTGGTTAATACGAGAAGCTCAATACTTTTCACTTATAATCCCATGTATTATCTGCAAACTGACGAATCTTATGTTTCGTACGTTTTGACGTCACAGGTATTCGTGACGGGAGAAGCTCCTCAGGGTGGCGTTCCAAAATGTTAATCTACGAGTAAACTTTTCTCTTTGGCTGTCCCAAAACACTTTGAGTAAACGTTTTACTCACTCTCGGCAGTGTTCCAAAACNCTCAATACTTTTCACTTATAATCCCATGTATTATCTGCAAACTGACGAATCTTATGTTTCGTACGTTTTGACGTCACAGGTATTCGTGACGGGAGAAGCTCCTCAGGGTGGCGTTCCAAAACGTTAATCTGCGAGTAAACTTTTCTCTTTGGCTGTCCCAAAACACTTTGAGTAAACGTTTTACTCACTCTCGGCAGTGTTCCAAAACTGCAGAGTAATTATTCTGAACATCTTCCCCGAGTAGAACTTTTACACTCACTATTTCAGTGAGTAACGAAGGGTAAACTAAATATGGCGGAAAGTTTAGTAGAACTAAAAAAATTGAAAGGAAATATGGCTATTCTATTTACAGACACACACGGATAAATTAAAAATGAGTGATAAAATTCGTATTTTTATTTTATATTTAACTTTTATAAAGTTTATAATTTTAGACATAATGCTTATGATTAATTTATCGCAAGTAAAGCTGTTTATGTATATAGCTAATATATTGAAAAAGAAATAATTTTGGGAAATGGACAAATACCTTTTGGAATTTACATTGGTTTCTTAATCAGTACCTATTTGTTTGTCAACATAGAATGCTATTTACACTATGCTCATTCCAAAACCACGTTTACTTTTGCTTTCCTCAGCTGTTACTCTCTGTTATTTTACTCTACTCTTGGAGTAAAGTTTTGGGTTGCTGCCCAGAAGTATAACGAAACGCGCAACGCAAGTAGGTTTGTACTCACTACTTCCGTTGCGTGTTTCGGTTGCACTCGGTGCAATATCGCAGTCGTCGGTAGGGGTCCATAATCGGACCACTGAGTGAGCTGTAAGTTTATAAACAACAAATATAAATAGTTAACGAAATTGTCGCACATGTTATTCATAGTGTCTTTTGTCAATTAAATCTATCATTTAAGTAGGTGTTAACGTCTGCCTGAACCAAATTACAAAGTAAAATTTATATGTGTATATATATATATATATATACATTTAACAATTTTTAGTCTATTCGTTTGTTTTGTGACGTCACAGAATTTCGATATGCTATGAAGTTTAACGAAAGGTGTACTGCAGTGCAGTTCGTAATCACTACATTCGCGTTGTGTTTCGTGATCTCTCCCAAGCATAACGATTACAGTCGGAGAGTTGGTGTTCAGCTCGTACTGGCCTGAAGAACGACGGGAGAGTCCGAGTGTGGAGAAAACCACCTCGTGACTTCATGTATGCCGTATTCCAACTCGGGAAATTTTTTATTTTACCGGCTGGTGGTGGCTTTATAACGGCACAAGGTTGTATTAAATTGGCATGCAATAGCACCCCTCGCACATCAACAAACTCCTGTCGCTGGAGAATATCGTGTTACGTTAATTCATGCTGACGAGTGTGGCCTCTTCCAACAAGGTATGATTGGACGAATACTCAACAGTGTTTCGAGTTATGCATTGGGCACCTCGTTCATCCTGTACGAACGTCAAGACAGAAGAAGAGCGGCGTACAATTCAGCACTGCACACGACTGTGCAGAATGCAAAACTCATTGAACAGTAGTGTATAGTCCATTACGTTTACTTCCAACTTTTCTGAAGCCCTGCTAAAGTTCTACTTCCAGGATATGCTTCCGCCTTATGCAAACAAAGCTTAACCGAGTCTCGGAAATTACACCAAAGGGACAACTCACCGCATTCGTGCGCACTCTGTGTAGTAATATTTTGCAAAATAACTATTTCTTACTACGAATTATCAACACACCTATTTTCTCCCTGTTTTTATTCGCATTAATTATAAGTTAAATATAATCATTTGTAGATAAAATAAAAAATAAAATTTCAGTTTAGACAAAAATAAAGTACTATCATGGTCTTTTATATTAACAAAAGTATAAAATGCTTGCGATAGATAACGTAATTAGAAAACTACCAAACACGACATGCATGGGGTGATTTCTTCATGAGTTTGATTAAAAAATGTCGAGTAGAAGATGTGCAAAACATATTTTTTAGGGTGCGGTCGCGTCTGTTACTTGGCCGCCACAACATTAACATCGACAGAAAAAATAATTTGCAAAGATAAAAGTTATTTTAATCACGATCGAGTTCTCCAAACAGCTGATGGAATGTGTTCTTTAGGTCACGAATCACTTCAACCTTATTTGGGGGGAGGGGGAGGGGGGCAAATTTTCTGTTACTGCTAACTCACAACATGGAGAACGCACGCCGGGTATCTCGGCTGACTCTGGTCTTCCCAAAGTACTTTAAACAGCTGCGTTTCTCTCCTGTAAAGAGTAAAAACTCATTTCGACTCGCAGCAACAAGTGACCACAGCAGCTACATTATACAGCAGCATCGTGTGTACATACGCAGTAATACAGCGAGTTGCAATTTATGCTGTGTAGTTCAGTCTCAACACACGGGTCGCCAGTATTGCGTTTCCTCGGATACATCATCTGCTGACATTCTTTAAGGGTCGCGCCTGCCTGGCGCTGTTGTGCGCGCCTAGAGGCTTTGAGACGCGTGAGCTGTAAGGCCTACTCTTGTTCACTCATTACTTGCCTCGTCGCCTCTACGCGTCAGGCGACTGGCCTGAACGTCACTTTAAGGCCGTTGCCCACGGAAAAAATGTGTCATTTTGTATTTGAACCACATACTGTTGAACTTGTAGTCATTATATTTGACTCCCTTATCCTCAGATAATTTTTAGACTGCATGATTTTTTTCAAAATGACACATCAAAGTCAAAAGTTTACTGTTTTTGTAATGTACAAGTGAAATAAACCACACCATTTGCAGAAAATTTAAAAAGGCCATCTGAAAGATCTTGTCTTAATTAATATTAATGTATGCTGAGCAAACGTTATTTTCTAAAAATTTTGGGCAGTTAAAAATTGAAAATATGCATGAATTTCCTTATTTTCAGCAATTTTTTTTAAATTGAAAAAAGATTTCCTTGTACAATTTTATAGACGTCTTTAAGTAGCTCTTGACATATTCTTTCAGTGTGAGTTATTTTATTTCTGTACATAAGATATTTTTGTTGTTTATCTTCTCTAAATAAAACAAAGTCTCTTATCCACGTCTGTCTGTGTATTCGCTTAGTACTGCTGAACTACTTGATGGATTTTAATGCTGTTTTCTACATCATTTAGACAATTGCTTGAGGAAGGTTTTGGTTTATACTTCATTTATATTTCATGTAAGGATAGTAGAGAAATGTCTAACCGTTTGTAATCAAGTCGTAAAAAAACAGCTTTTAGGGCGCTTACATGACTTGCGCTGACAAAACCATAAGATATACATCAATTTAATGTACTACAGAATTGTAGCTCTCAAAAAGGTCTACAGAAAGTCAATGATAGCATATATTTATCTTTTAAGGATGACCCACAGTAACCATTTTTGTCTTTCTAAGTATCGCTGTAAAAGCTAAATTGTAACCGGGCGAAGCCGGGTCGGATCGCTAGTACCTTTCTAAAACAGTAAATTTATGATTTTGAAAAGTAATTTTGCAAAAACCATGTGATCTAAAAATATTTTATCTGAGGAAAACGTAGTCTTAGATAATGTCTACGAGTTGAACAGTATATGGTACAAATATATGTTAAATAACACAGTTTTCAGTGGCCAACGTTGTTAAGCTACGACCCTCTGTTTTCGTGGCACTCTACAAAGATAAAACTATGATGCATATCTAAAGACAGCTCTAATGTTTCTGCATACAAATTTGGCAGCTAAAATTCATTCTGAAAACATCGGTTTTAGTCATCCTGACGCCTAAAAAATTAATCCTTGGTGTTGAAATGAGAACGTGAAACTTGTCTTTGGGCACGAAACGTTATTGAAATGCTTTTCGTGTGTAAACACTACTATAAAATATCCAGCCGTTTTTGAATCACGTGTTTTCTATCAGAACTCTGCCACGCATTTCATACGCCCGACAGGCAGACCCCTTAAAGATAGACACACTTCCATCACTAGTACATTTACAGGATGGTCCGCCTAACGTGGACATCCCCAAAATTTCCTGAACAGTTGAAGATCACGAAATGTGGTTTTCGCTAAATGAAATTACGTACGGGGCCAAGTAATTTGCCGCAAAGTGACTATTCGTAACACGTGCATAGACAGAAATAATTAAATAAAAAACAAATGATTTTTCCACTGGAAACATACATTTGTTTAACAACATCTGAGAGTACGTGAAAAGAGGAATTCAGTGATATAGCATATGCAATGGAAAGTAACACAGAAACGCCAATAAATAATGTGCAACCATTACTAAGTTAGGTGGTCCGTTAGCATAGGGCAGTGGACTTGTATCCACAGTTGTAAGCAAGCAACACGTACCGTATCTCATCCAGGCGGGATCGCTTCACAATGGCAGCGCATCTGTCCCCGTAATCTGTAATGGTAAGTGATATAGCAGTGTGTGGCTGTACGTATGCAATGAAGTTCACGAATGAGAGAANTTAGCATAGGGCAGTGGACTTGTATCCACAGTTGTAAGAAAGCAACACGCACCATATCACATCCACGCAGGATAGCTTCACAATGGCAGCGCAGCACCAGTCCCCGTAATCTGTAATGGTAAGTGATATAGCAGTGTGTGGCTGTACGTATGCAATGAAGTTCACGAATGAGAGAAAACTGGACGCTCTAGTTATTTACGGAGAGTGTGGCAGAAATGCCAAGCAAGTCGTCTAAATGTATGGTGAAAGGTAACCTAATCGGACGCCCATTTCACGGCAAACGATACGAAGAATTTGCACATGTCTCTTGTCACGAGGTGATTGGAATTCCACAGCACGAGTGCGACGAAAGACTGCTACGGGCGAGACGCATCAACACGATGTGTTGGCACGTGTCGATGCAAACCCTCACATGGACACGCGAGAACTTTCAAGGTCCACAGGAACAAGTAAAGCAAGTGTGTTACGGAT
This sequence comes from Clitarchus hookeri, assembly GCA_002778355.1. NCBI lineage: Eukaryota > Metazoa > Arthropoda > Insecta > Phasmatodea > Phasmatidae > Clitarchus > Clitarchus hookeri. The sequence goes on from NQII01006351.1 coordinate 43,119, forward strand.
ATTGCGCCATCAGAAATTCCATCCATATCACGTAGCTCTTCATCAGGCATTGCATGAAGGTGATTTCCGGCATCGTGTTCAGTTTTGTAGGTTTGTTCTAATGTCTGTAAGGGATGACAGCAATTTTCTGAAGAACATGCTATTTACCGATGAAGCGACCTTCACAAACCACAGTTGCGTAAATTTACGAAATATGCACTACTGGGCGACAGAGAATCCATGTTGTGTCCGGTACTTGGAGCACAAGCGACAGTGGAAAGTGAACGTGTGGTGTGGAATCGTTGGAGACTACATCATGGGGCCATACTTCATTCAAGGGACAAGACCGGCTGTACGTACGTCCGTTTCCCAACATTGGGTTCTCTTGCCCCAGTATGGATGAGTGCAGCAAGTGCATCGAGTTGGAAAACTGAATCAGAATATCAACGAGTGAAACGGAGAAAGATACACTCAAGATGAAAATGCAACTACACAAAAGACAAGCCCAAGCCTTTTTCCAAATGTTGCGAGAAAAGCCACCAGGATGTTTTCTGTTAAGCTTTGATTGCCAGAAGAATCTTGTCCTGCCAAAAGTGACCGACCAAAGTGCATACTACTCCCGGCAGTTTTATTGTTACAACCTTTCTGTAGTTAAAGGGTTGTCAACAGAGTTCCTCAATCCAATACCGTATCTATTTACACTTGGACAGAGGATGAAGCAAAGAAATCCTCTAACGAGGTTGCGTCAGTCATATTTCATGAGCTGAATGCAGCTGATCTCGCAACCTATGACTCAATTCGATTAGTAGCAGATGGTTGTGCAGGGCAAAATAAAAACATTAACATTTTAACGATGTGCTGCAAGTTCCTGGCCAGCTGCGTACCAACATAAAAACAAAAGGAATATTGTTTCCCGTTACGGGGCACTCATTCCTGCCAGCAGATCGAGTGTTTGGTCTGATAGAAAAAGTTGTAAGAAAAATAAATACAATTGTTAACAAACAAGAGTATCATGAAGTTTTTAAGACTTTCGGTACGTTGAAGGTTATTGGAAGATATTGGGTACCGTCTGGTTGGAAGGAGGAAGCAAGGAAGATGATGAAGACAGCAGCACAACTCCACTTAAAAATTTCTACGTGCAGACGTGCAGTTTTTAGGAAAACGAAACTGGGAAACGTAGTAGTCAGGGGAGAGATGGCATACAACACTGATACTGGAGCAGAGATGATATGTAAGCCCAACTGCAAACTTCAATACATCAACCCAAAGGACATACCCATAGGCATTCCCCTAAAAAAAGAACAGTTTAAAGACGTTGAAAAATTACTGGAAAAACATTTTGGTGAAAATTGGAAAGAAAATACCACTTTGGAGTGGTGCAAAAGTTTGACACAGTCAACAGCAACGCCTGGTGAACAGGTTAACACAAATTCACCTGAAATTGACAACTCATGTAAATGTGAAAATCAAAATGAAGATTTTGATAGTAATGTTGTGTTAGTTGCAATTTAAAATGGGTATTGCATGTTTGTTTGTAATGTTGTATTTTTCTTTTAACATTTTTTTAAATAAAATTTTTTGGTACTTTTTTTGTTAAAAGTTCCAATAAAATTTTTTGCTTTGTAATTTTACTAATCCAATTTTTTTATCATTTTTATTAGCTTATTAATAAGTTAATATTTGGGGTTTTATTGACGANTGATATGTAAGCCCAACTGCAAACTTCAATACATCAACCCAAAGGACATACCCATAGGCATTCCCCTAAAAAAAGAACAGTTTAAAGACGTTGAAAAATTACTGGAAAAACATTTTGGTGAAAATTGGAAAGAAAATACCACTTTTGAGTGGTGCAAAAGTTTGACACAGTCAACAGCAACGCCTGGTGAACAGGTTAACACAAATTCACCTGAAATTGACANGAGTGGTGCAAAAGTTTGACACAGTCAACAGCAACGCCTGGTGAACAGGTTAACACAAATTCACCTGAAATTGACAACTCATGTAAATGTGAAAATCAAAATGAAGATTTTGATAGTAATGTTGTGTTAGTTGCAATTTAAAATGGGTATTGCATGTTTGTTTGTAATGTTGTATTTTTCTTTTAACATTTTTTTAAATAAAATTTTTTGGTACTTTTTTTGTTAAAAGTTCCAATAAAATTTTTTGCTTTGTAATTTTACTAATCCAATTTTTTTATCATTTTTATTAGCTTATTAATAAGTTAATATTTGGGGTTTTATTGACGAGTCCGTTGTCGAAACAAGCATTAATGAGTAGTTTGCTTCAAAAACGAACTACAATCGTGTTTGGATAAAAAACGGACATATGCTAACTTTCGTTTCAGAACCGGACATCTGTATTTTCAAAACCAAATTTGACTAATTTATAAAATTATATTGAGATCAGATACCCCACAGAACTTGTTTAGTATTTTTTTAGCCTAATTATGGGAAAAATTCCATAAGCAAAGTAATAAATTCAAGCTGTACACAAAAAAATTGTGTTTTCTCAACTTTTTCTAACTGAAAAAAGTCCGTCTTTGATATGAAGCCACTCATTTTGCACCGGAATGTTTATACCTAAAAATTACCGCGAAAACACCCGTTTTAGCCATTTTCACTAGCACAAAAACTGAAAAACGTATACAGACTCGTAACGTTTCTTAAATGCTATTCGTAAGCATACCTCACTCAGAAACGTTGGATGGTTTTTTAATACAACGTTATCTACTGGAGCTCTGCACACCGTTCGGCGGCCTGCCCAGGCGGCCATCTTAAGCTTTCCACACTACACCCTGGGAAACGTCAAAGAGAGCCCTTGGTACTTGAACAAGTCTTACTTGTTGAAATCTGCTTCGTAGCCTCCACGATACTGCCGGATCGTTGCACTACAGATGAACTTCTTTAAATGTTTGTGTTTATCGCAGTTTACGAAGTGCACGCGTTCCTAGTACCCTCGGAAGTTGTACTAGTAAGTTATATAGTGTTTCTAAACGCGTATTAAAGATATCGTGGACAGCTAAGGGATAATTAAAGACTTCTCATTTCCCTGTCTACTTCGTAAAATACCAAGAACATAAACATGTGGTTGCTACGAAAATGTTTACACTAATGTGTAATAATATAAAAACAGTGGGTTACGAAACTAAAAATTATAGTTAAAATTAGAGTTTAAGGTTCAAAAACATTCGTGATGAATTATTGCTGACATTACTTTACGTTTTTTTTTCTTTTTCGATTTCAATCGGTTTAGTTGTTTTTATTTTAGGTTAACATAACCTCAGTTCCCGCACACGCGTAAAGCGATACTTGATGTTACCGACAAGGACCTTATTCTGAGGCTGACATGAACTGTTCAGTTAACCAGGTATCAGCAACATTTAGGAATCGTAATTCCCTCCCGTGGACATAACGCCTGTGAGTAATGTTGTTGTGAGACTTGTCGCTGCAGCAACCAAGTGGCCTAGTTCCGTAACGAAGTCGGCATTTGGTCGACTGTTGGGGCTTCATATTCGCTCACTAATACCTGGTTATGGCGTACTGTGTGCGTGTGGTGAAGCCAGCCATTCTCCACGAGCACAGCAGGGGGAGTCCCCTACAAGTCCACCCTGTTCGAGAAACATCGTCTACGTCAGTGAAACAACACTGGCCTGCAGCAGGTAAGTGCATATGCATGGCCTCTGGACCACGTTTTGACTTCGCGGTGGAAACCGACATTTGTTTAGGAGTGGAAAATTGTGGGATTGGACGCTGCGTTACTTTTCAGACTGACGTGGTAGTTATGCAGAGGCAATTATAGGCCTGAATATAAACCCGACAGTTTTGTTTCGTATTTATGGTTGGTAAGTATTACGCAAAAAAAAAAAAAACAAATGTAATCGTAGTACTAGCGTTTGTTTTCTGTTAGACCATCTTAGTGTAACTATGTCAGAGTTTTCCAGTATGTACAAGCGTGGACCAGTTATTTCAATAAAACGAACGTACGTACGACAGATTCAAGTATACATCATAACGCGCACTCATTAGTTTAGTCCATTCACGATTACTTCCAACTTTTCTGAAGCCCTGCTAATGCTAATGTTCTACTTCCTCGGCGTCATACAAGAAAACTTAACCGAGTGTAGAAAATTACTCCAAAGGGACAACGCACCGGATTCGTGCGCACTCAGTGTAATATTATTTTGCACAAGAACTATTTTTTACTAGACGTTATCAACAGAGTTATTTTCCCAACTTGTTTTTACTCAAACTGATTATAAACGTAAAACATAATTTATAGATAGAACATAAGTAAAAGTTCTATTTAACTAAAAACAAGGCAATTTCATGTTAACACGTGTATAGAACGCTTGCATTACGTGGCATATTTAGGAAACAAGCAAACACGTCATGGGGTGATTCAAATTATCCGCCAAAGCAATAACAAAAAGCTAGTATATCCATAGAAAAAGAGTAAATATTAATGTGCGTGAAATAAAAATTTCCAAAAAAAAAAAAAATTGTAAAAAAGGATAACTTAAATTAATACAGATCTAACATACATAATTTATAGCAATAAAATTAATAAACGTAAACAAATAACATAAAAAACCTGTGACAAATAAATATAAGCAAACCAAAATGTTCACAACACAAATGTTACGGAAAATGTAAATAAACAAAACGGCAAATAAACAATAACGTCAGAAACTTTCTTTCACGGTGTTTATTTGGGTTGTTGTTATTGTACAAGNAACAAAACGGCAAATAAACAATAACGTCAGAAACTTTCTTTCACGGTGTTTATTTGGGTTGTTGTTATTGTACAAGGTATTTCACAAGTCCCAAAATGCTACAATATAAGACAATATACGATGAAACAACAGATCACACAAACTTACCCCAATATTACAATGCTAACAATAACACGATATAACAATATTCGTGGAATAATGCACTGTGATTTAGGCATCGATTGGATCAGTATGACGTCCGTCGTTCTCGTAGCACAAGATAATGCGTGCAACGGTTGCTGCGTTGAGTGGTTTGCAAATGTGGCTTCAATCCGCTGTCTCAGTTTACCAACAGTTGCAATGCGATGTTCTGCAACCTTGGCTTTGGCGTACCGTGCAATGACGCCCATGCTTCTAAGTTCAGTCGAGTTGTTCGTTCACGGGGTCAACATACCCGCAATATAAAGGAAACTGGATAACTGATCGAAGTTAGGAACCTATAGTTTATTCGCGGTTTATTCACACATTTTGTAAATTCAAACCTTTGAAAAATTGCATGATAACTGTTGGCGAACTGAGGCAATGGATTGAGGCCACATTTGCAACCATTATACACCGCACGTTGCGTCGATTTGCGCATCGCACATGGTGTACAATTATCTTGTGATGCGAAAACAATTGACGTCATATTGATCCAACAGATTCCTAAATCACAATGCATTATTTCACGAATATTGTTATAGTGAGTTATAGTTAGCATGTGATATTTGGGTAAGTTTGTGTACTGCGTTTTTTCGTCTTATGTTGTCTTATCTTGTAGCGTCCCTGGGACTTATGAAACAATCCTGCTGGGGGAAAGTGAGTCTAGAAACATCCATGATACATTTTATTATAACAAGTCAGTGGTCAGGCTACGAACTGAATACACGCTACAAACATCCTCGTCACATTCAGTGCGTGTGTCCACAGTGACGGCCATGTTACCTGGAAAGACCATACACGACCTAAGAGAGGTCGAGTGCCAAGTACGGGCGTTATATTTCCTGTTTGTAGCTTGACTTGTGGACATTCCCACAACTCTGGCTTTGGGAAGGTTTGCACCAATGTTTCTTAAGAGGAGTATGTAACTACTGAAACTTTTTCTGTGAAATCGTTGTTCACGCGAATCTCGGTAAATAAATATTCTGGAAATACGAATTTTTTTTTCCCAGAAAAGGTAAAACAATCTCCTATGCACCAGTTTTTTACTTTTATTATTATAATGAATTCATGTGGGAAAAAATGGTGTAAATGGTAAAATATCGCATTTTTAGAGCTTGCGAACGCAATTTTCTTAAGCGGCATAAGAGAGGCACTACTATACGGGCATAATTTAATCTGTGGCCTCTCGTCACATGTGATGAAGTTGCACTGCTACAGATCTAATTTGCACAGTGCAGCTTCACGGAGGAAACGCGCAAGAGCGACGAGGCGCTAGGGGTGTGTGCTAGTGCTTCTCGTGTCGCTCCCTCGCTTCTTGACCTTGAACGCACAAACCTGCTAGGGGTATCGAGAGCTACTGTATCTAGTGTCATGGCAGCATAGAGAGTTCAAGCGAGGACGTCGTCTGCTGAACATGATAGTGGAAGATAACCGAAACTNAACAAAACGGCAAATAAACAATAACGTCAGAAACTTTCTTTCACGGTGTTTATTTGGGTTGTTGTTATTGTACAATGTATTTCACAAGTCCCAAAATGCTACAACATAAGACAATATACGATGAAACAACAGAGCACACAAACTTACCCCAATATTACAATGCTAACAATAACACGATATAACAATATTCGTGGAATAATGCACTGTGATTTAGGCATCGATTGGATCAGTATGACGTCCGCCGTTCTCGTAGCACAAGATAATGCGTGTAACGGTTGCTGCGTGTAATGGTTGCAAATGTGGCTTCAATCCGCTGTCTCAGTTTACCAACAGTTGCAACGCGATGTTCTGCAACCTTGGCTTTCACGTAACGTGCAATGACGCCCATGCTTCTAAGTTCAGTCGAGTTGTTCGTTCACGGGGTCAACATACCCACAATATAATGGAAACTGGATAACTGATCGTAGTTAGGAACCTATAGTCTATTCGTGGTTTATTCACACTTTTTGTAAATTCAAACCTTTGAAAAATTGCATGACAAATGTTGGCGAACCGAGGCAATGGATTGAGGCCACATTTGCAACCATTATACACCGCACGTTGCGTCGATTTGCGCATCGCACATGGTGTNGAGGCAATGGATTGAGGCCACATTTGCAACCATTATACACCGCACGTTGCGTCGATTTGCGCATCGCACATGGTGTACAATTATCTTGTGATGCGAAAACAATTGACGTCATATTGATCCAACAGATTCCTAAATCACAATGCATTATTTCACGAATATTGTTANTGATGCGAAAACAATTGACGTCATATTGATCCAACAGATTCCTAAATCACAATGCATTATTTCACGAATATTGTTGTAGTGCGTTATAGTTAGCATGCGATATTTGGGTAAGTTTGTGTACTGCGTTTTTTCGTCTTATGTTGTCTTATCTTGTAGCGTCCCTGGGACTTATGAAACAATCCTGCTGGGGGAAAGTGAGTCTAGAAACATCCATGATACATTTTATTATAACAAGTCAGTGGTCACGCTACAAACATCCTCGTCACATTCAGTGCGTGTGTCCACAGTGACGGCCATGTTACCCGGAAAGACCATACACGACCTAAGAGAGGTCGAGTGCCAAGTACGGGCGTTATATTTCCTGTTTGTAGCTTGACTTGNGGAAAGACCATACACGACCTAAGAGAGGTCGAGTGCCAAGTACGGGCGTTATATTTCCTGTTTGTAGCTTGACTTGTGGACATTCCCACAACTCTGGCTTTGGGAAGGTTTGCACCAATGTTTCTTAAGAGGAGTATGTNGTAGCTTGACTTGTGGACATTCCCACAACTCTGGCTTTGGGAAGGTTTGCACCAATGTTTCTTAAGAGGAGTATGCAACTACTGAAACTTTTTCTGTGAAATCGTTGTTCACGCGAATCTCGGTAAATAAATATTCTGGAAATACGAATTTTTTTTTTCCCAGAAAAGGTAAAACAATCTCCTATGCACCAGTTTTTTACTTTTATTATTATAATGAATTCATGGNTTTTTTTTTCCCAGAAAAGGTAAAACAATCTCCTATGCACCAGTTTTTTACTTTTATTATTATAATGAATTCATGGGGGAAAAAATGGTGTAAATGGTAAAATATCGCATTTTTAGAGCTTGCGAAGGCAATTTTCTTAAGCGGCATAAGAGAGGCACTACTATACGGGCATAATTTAATCTGTGGCCTCTCGTCACATGTGATGAAGTTGCACTGTTACAGATCTAATTTGCACAGTGCAGCTTCACGGAGGAAACGCGCAAGAGCGACGAGGCGCTAGGGGTGTGTGCTAGTGCTTCTCGTGTCGCTCCCTCGCTTCTTGACCTTGAACGCACAAACCTGCTAGGGGTATCGAGAGCTACTGTATCTAGCTAGTGTCATGGCAGCATAGAGAGTTCAAGCGAGGACGTCGTCTGCTGAACATGATAGTGGAAGATAACCGAAACTTACAGATAGAGAAAGGAGGGAATTAAAAATGATCGTTACTTCTAATAAGAATACCATCGCCATGAAAGTGACTGCTGAGTTTAATATGCGTCTAGAGAACAGTGTCGATGAAAACAGTGCGACGGGAACTGCATAAAAAAAAATATTCGTGGTTGAGCTGCTATTGCCAAACCTCTTGTAAACCAGGCAGCTGAAGNAAATTCGTGTTTGAGCTGCTATTGCCAAACCTCTTGTAAACCAGGCAGCTGAAGGCAAAAAAGAGACTTCGGTGGTGCAAGGAGCACAAAACCTGGACTACCAACCAATGGAAACATAGCATGTGGTCCGACGATCGAGCCTACATTTACTGTTTGGAGAACACCAGGGGAAACTTATATTCCAGACTGTCGTCTTCCAACCGTGAAGCATGAGGGAGGTTCTGTCATGGTTTGTGCGGTCATATCGTTTTTAGTGGGTCCTATCGTCACAGTGAGGAGAAAAGTAACTGGTAAGTTCTATGAAACGATTTTAGGTGGCTATGTTCAATCAATGTCGCAGGCATTGTTGCCAGTAGGGGAGGTCATCTTCCAAGACGATAATGCCCCATTTCACACGGGTAGAAATGTCCAAGAGTGGTTTGATCAGTATGAGTGAGTGAGTGAAGAAATTTATTGGCTCTTAACATAGGGGTCTTGAGAGCCGACGAGGGTGAAGTGAATATGGAGCAGCGTCGGAATGAAAGGGCGGTGTGAACCAGCCGGGAATTGAACCCGGATCGTCTTGGTGGGAGGCGAGCAGTCTAACCTCTCAGCCACCGTGGCCCCTTATGAGCATGAGGATGCAATAATACGTCTTCCCTGGCCTCCACCATCGCCTGATATGGATATTATCGAGCAATTGTTGCTTGTATTGGAAAACAAATTAAGGACCTGCTACACACTTCAGCATGTTTCTAGAAATTGGAGCAGTTTCTTTTCGAGGAGTGGTGGAAAATCTCATTGGTCACCATTCAGGATTTATATGCATCGATCCCCAGGAAGATTCAGTCTGTTTTGGATACTAAAGGTGTTCCTACGCCATCTTAGGTGGGTATTAATATTATTTAGTCCAATGTGTGCACTTTTCTCCATTCCGTATGAAAACTTCGCCGGAAAGACATAAAATACAATTTTTAACCATTTCACTATTTTTTTAACATTATATTTGTAATATTTAAATAAAACAATTGCGTAATTGTGTAAAAGCAAACATTTTGTGAAAGCCATTTTACGACAGAATATTAAAAATCATGTGAACTTATTTCGTTATATTCGTTTCGAATAGTTACAAATAGAAAGTTTGTTGGGAAAAAAAGAAAAGGAAATTTGTAAGAGGCTGTGGAAAGCGGAAAACTTTTTGCTCCCGTGTTCAAATCTCAATAAACACCTTTATCTTCACCCGCGTAATTTTTGTGTCAAGGAAATTATTAAAAGATTTTGAAAGGCATTGACTTCAACGCACTAATAAAGCCACTAAAGAAATTCTACACAAACTTTGCTTTGTAGCACATAAAAATAACTGAGTAGTCTCTTATACTAAATACACATTACGAGTTCCAGGAATAGCTAATTTGTCAAGTTGCTCTTAGAATGGCGGAAAGGTCCAAGCTAATAATAATAAATATTTTAAGGAAAACTTGTATTGTTGTTCCAATTAAAAATTTTGCAGGTAACTTAAATAAATATATTTTATTATTTTTCGTTTTGAATACCTTCAGTATACAAATTATGACGGTGTAATGAATAGCGGACCGGCCTCCCGAGGTTTTAATAACTACAGTTCGCGCCCACCCACCGGCAAGTGTCTAGGATTGTAGACTTTGGCTTAGGTTACTATTTGTCTGAGGAAGTAGGTAATAATTATATAACAAAACTAATGCCAAGCAATTAATTAAAATATAACTTTATCATACAATATAGTTACTATTTCCTTACTTGTATGGGATTTTCCCACATATTTTTCAGGTACTCTTCGTACGATTAGAAAATTGTGCGTTACTTGTTATTTACATTTACTCTACAGTAAAGCGGTAATTTTACCTTACACGTAAGAGTAATTAGCTTCCCTTACATATAAGGGAATTTTACCTTAATTTTTCTTTACAGATATGGGAAAGTTGAACAACACTGACCAAGAAAGAAATACAAAGGATGCAAAGTATCGTTATTCAAAAGTGTGTTCCGAGCACAGTAGAACAGAAGACAGAGACATCCACGTAACAGGTGGCAGGCAAGATAAATGTAGTCCTCAGTAGGGGACACAACTACCCCTGACATACGATGCTGGCGTGCACCATATCTCGTGAAGAATCATGACGCATTCCTCTAGTGGAGCCGATCGCAGCTGTGGAGTCGTTGTTAGCGGCTGATGATGTACTGCCCGGCGTCCCCGGACAACGTCCGTCACGTATTCGATTGTATTTAGGTCTGGGGACCGTACGGGCCAATCCAAGCAGCAATATCTTCACTCTCCAACATATCAACGACAGACACTATACGATGAGCTGTATGTAGCTTTGCCTTCCATGAAGAGAAACTCAGGACCCACAGCAACCTGGAAAAGACTCTCACGAGGGAGGTGAACATCTGTAGAATAGTGGTCGCCAGTGACTGAACCTCCTTGAAAGATATGGAGCCCCGTACGNCACGAGGGAGGTGAACATCTGTAGAATAGTGGTCGCCAGTGACTGAACCTCCTTGAAAGATATGGAGCCCCGTACGACAGCCAAACATTATGCCTCCTTAAATCAGGACTCCGACACCTACAAACCGTGCCTTTCGACGATGTTGGAGGGGTATTTGTGCTTTTCCCGGTCTTTCAAGATGTATAGATGCCCGGAATCGCTAGGGGGAGTAAATCGGCTGTCATCCGTAAAAGCATTCGATCCCATTGCTGAACTCTCCAGTTCTTGTGTTCCCGGTACGAGAGCAAACACCATCTCTGATGGGTAGGCGTCAGCGGCACTCATACTGGTCGCCGAGCCAGCAAGTCACCTGTGTGCAGTCTTCTGGTCACAGTAAAACGAAATATCGGATGTCCAGTGGTGCGTTGCATGTATCTTGCAATTTAACCTGCTAACTGCCGTGGAACTCTGCTCNACGAAATATCGGATGTCCAGTGGTGCGTTGCATGTATCTTGCAATTTAACCTGCTAACTGCCGTGGAACTCTGCTCGCCTGTAGGGTAATACACCCGTCCTCCGTACAGCTGTTTCTGTCGTTAGAAATGTCGTCCAAGCTTGTGTCACTATGTCGTGTGCCATCGCGAACACCTCGGCGAAACTAGCCGCACTCAGACACTCTTCCAACTTCCCANACGAAATATCGGATGCCCAGTGGTGCGTTGCATGTATCTTGCAATTTAACCTGCTAACTGCCGTGGAACTCTGCTAGCCTGTAGGGTAATACACCCGTCCTCCGTACAGCTGTTTCTGTCGTTAGAAATGTCGTCCAAGATTGTGTCACTATGTCGTGTGCCATCGCGAACACCTCGGCGAAACTAGCCGCACTCAGACACTCTTCCAACTTCCCANTTGTGTCACTATGTCGTGTGCCATCGCGAACACCTCGGCGAAACTAGCCGCACTCAGACACTCTTCCAACTTCCCAGTGATTCGACCTTGGGTAAAGTCATCCAGATGTTGTCGACGGAATAGTCTGTTGGCCACATCAAACATCAGAAAGCAACTCGACGTCGTTTAACACAATATGCACTCTACAAGAGCTTCCATTGTAATGCTGGGCGTACACCGCGTTTGTGCTTTTTACCCATCGCACATGCCCGCAGTACATCTAGCTGCATATATGAGAAAACCCTACCTTACTGGATTGTAGGTGATTGCCTGACTGGCCTTTCGGTTGGTTCTACCTGTTACTTCGTGTTGGCAGCGGTTGAAACTTCGCAAGTTTAAGGAGGCATGTAGGGTAATCTCCCCCAGAGAAGGGTCGACGCAGTGAGTGGCGACACAGCTCCAGCATTGTTCTGGAGATATAGTAGAGGGTGGGTTGTGCCTCGGCCGGTGGGTGTGAGGGTCCCAGATGGATGTGGGAGGAGAGCGGACGGCGCATCACAGTATCAGTTCGGAGCTTGGAGCTGGTCAACTGGGATGTAAGCTGAATGCACCTTTGCACTGAGTGAGCGTATCTGAATCCTTGTCTATGGGAGGACTCGTCGGCGTGTTGCTGTTATACTCCATTGGAGGTCGAGTACACCCATTTGGTGAGTATTCCCCCAAAATGGCGACCGGGAGCGGCTATGCCATAGTATCGATAAAGTTTTTCGTTCTGCTGCTATGTTAATCTCTCCACTGAGTTCTTTATGGGGCCGCGGTGGTGTAGTAGTTAGACTACTCACCTCCCACCAAGGCGAACCGGGTTCGACTCCCGGCGAGTTCACCTCCGGGTCTTCGCATGTGGGAATCGTGCGGACGATGTCGCTGGTCAGAGGGTTTTCTCGGGGATCTCCCCTATTCACCGTCCTTTCATTCCGGGGCTACTCCAAACTCACCTCGCTTCGCCCTCATCGGTTCTCATGACCTCGATTTTAAGAGCCGCCCAAATCTCTTGACTCTTCACTCGTCCTTAATTTTTGGAGGGTAACATCTTTGTACGCGTGTTACCCAGATCTGTGCTGAAAAATTAAATAGTTACATATCGTGTTTGTTTACTGAAAATTGTAGTTGGTCTATAATATTTTTTCCAGCGTAGGCAGAACTCGTCGCCAAGGACAAACCAAGGAAAGAGTTTTCACTTTATGGTATAATGAGATAATCTTCCCGTAGCCATTTGTTTACCTAATAAAAGCTCTATGGTACCACCACATTATAACTAGCATTAAACCACAGCATTTCTCATTCTCGTGTATATGTTGCTCGACAGTATTATATCTTTTAGTATTAGCCTAAATTTTCCGGCCGAACGTACTGATTACATTGTTACTTCAGAATTATTATATGTTACAAATGCATTTAACAGAAGATAAACTCTTAGTCATAGCTCTTAAAACATCACTTCCAGATCATTTCAAACTAATATTAATCTAGATGAACATGACACATTTTATGATAGCCACATAGACAAGAAAGCTTTGCTATCAGTATAAAATTTTAATTTTGCAAACTAAAAACTACTTAACTTCAAGTTGTAGGTCTATATTTCCTTAAAGTAAAGTTTGTAATATTTAAATATAACACGAGACACTTTTAGCAACTTTTGTTGTTGCGAAGTGGCAGAACCTGGATGGGGATTTCCAGGGCAAAGATTCGGTGGTGCTATTATAGTAGCGGGTGTCTGGGGACGGTGCGACGCGGCAGCCGCCTGCCCTGCCGGGTGGTCGATGGCTCGGCGGAAGTGCCAGGGATNACAAACGGGTCGATAAGTCCCTGCTCGCCATAGATATGAACACATGTCTACACCCACGCCTGGCCCTCACAACAAGCCCGCGTGTTCATCTAAACAAATCATGGCACGCCGCCACCTGGGATTTATAATTACAAGAAAGAATGTCAGTAGTGGTAAAATGTAGTTCCGAGAACAGAACTGACCTTGAAATACTCTCGGTACATACTCGCAAGCTCCGTCAACAACCTACCTAAAATTGAACCCTCACCACCCTCCTAACCCCCCTACCATCTATTTCTCAGCCTTACAGGGGCCGTGGTGGTTTAGTGGTGACACTATTCGCCTCCCACCTAAGCGAACTGGGTTCTATTCCCAGTGGGGTCGCGCCCGGATTTCCGCATGTCGGAATCGTGCCGGACGATGCCACTGGTCGGTGGGTTTTCTCGGGGATCTCCCGTTTCCTCCGCCCTTGCATTCCGGGGCTGCTCCATACTCTCATTGCTTCACCCTCATCGTCTCTCAATACCTCGATGTTCAGAGCCGCCAACATATATATATATATATATTCACTCCACTTACTCAATCTTCCATATCCAATAACCACCTTCCCTGCAACAGGAGGAAACATGGAAGAATATAATTTTACTCGTAAAAAAATAACGCAGATAAATAACACCGAACCCCTCTCCAGAGCAGAGATATAACTAAAAATAAGACGTTTTACTTAATTCAATTTGCCTTTTTTTAAATCTTACTATATATACGACAAAACATCTACTTTACTCATGGCTGAGCTTGTGTGTAAAGTAGGCCTGGCCTAGTGATACCCGGGTGTTCGAGTACCCGGGTATCTGAGCACTACGCAGTGTCTTCGGGTAATACCCGTGTACCCGAGTACAAAGAAGCGGGTACCCGCTCACATAGAGCCTATTACCCGGGTACCCGTTCCTTGCAGTTTTGTAATATATATTTTGTGATCGAAGAGCATGAATACATTCTAGTTACCTCGAAATGTACATTCTACCTGAATAGTTCTATTGCANGAAATGTACATTCTACCTGAATAGTTCTATTGCAAAGAAAAATAGGTTGTACCATATGTAAAGCCTATTATGGTATATACTGCGAATCGCACATAAATACAAATGCATAGTAATTTGATTATATATATTTCCTATATATTTGCAAATCTGAACAGGGGAAATTTTCCTTAAGGGAAACAGGCATGTACCCATAAACGAGTTTAAATTACTCGTAGTCGTTTATTCACATGAACGTAATATTTAACTTCAATGAAACTTACAAATACACCGTAAGGCCAAGTTTTAATAAAAAGAACACATAATTGGCGAAAAACCATTTAAACCGATGGAGGAGTCTGTTTAAATGTTTCGTTACCATTTCCTCGACTATCTCTAAACAAACAAACCAAACTCGTGTTACACATTTGTTGTAAAAAAAATTAAAAAGTAAGGAAATGAATAAGAGCTCCAATTTAGGGGTTTAGGAAAGCTCGGTTAGTGTTAAAAAATGCAAGTAAATTAACGTTCTCTGGGCACAGAGAACTACGTTTAGAAGTAACTATATTTCCTGCAGTCGAAAAAGTTCTCTCTGAACCAGCGGAAGATGCTGGACATCCGAAATATATGTTTGCTTAAAGAGCTAACACGGAGTAGGACTTTTCGCGCACTTTCCACCATTCAAGAGGGCCTACACTGCGTCCAACCTAAGGTTCGCTGAGGTAGCGTTCAAACTGGGAAGTGCCATCCGATCTCTGTTTTGGTGTAGCAAATATAAGGTCGCAATCCGAATCACTATCACCTNTTCAAACTGGGAAGTGCCATCCGATCTCTGTTTTGGTGTAGCAAATATAAGGTCGCAATCCGAATCACTATCACCCGATTGGTCACCATGCTGGTCTTCCATTGTATGTGTGGAAAACTCGGTTTATATCTGGCGAACATATTGCTGCATCACAACTGCTGCGGTCTCGTCTTCAGCGCACAAGTCCTTATATCAGGGATCAAGAAATGAAGAAAAATGCTATGTAATCACTAACTCGGGCGTATCTACGTCCATTTGAAACCGAGAAGAAAGGGACATCGATATACAGGTTTTGAGAGTTGCTGTCGTGTCACTTTTCTTTAAATTCGTACAGAAGTGGTTGTCAAGAAGGCCTCTAATCACTGGATGGACAGCTGACAAAGTTACCCTACTTTCACTAGAGAGAACTTTGGTTGCAGCTTTCAGAGGCTTCAACGGAGTGATCGGTTCTTCTAGTAGAGACCAGTCGTGTTCACAGATCTCGAGCTCGACAGCGATGGCCGCCTTTGTGTATACTCGATCTGCCAGGACAGCGCTGATTGGACCACGATTGCGTAGAAAACTGTCGCGTATCATGAAGGTTGAATTCCACAGCGTAGGACAACTTTTAATAAGTCTTTCATGTTCCATACCAAGCTGGGTTTGTTTTTTCTCTAAGGCAGAAGAAGCAACAACGAATGCTTAAAGCCACTGACAATGTGGCTTATTTTATCACAAACGGTATAATAATCCTGTACATATTTTACGGCATCTGTTATGGAAATTCGGAGCGTGTGCGCCGAACATTCTATACTGTGTTTGGCATCGCCTAGGACACGAATTGCAGCTGTAATATAATTTGCATTATCATGAATAACAGCGTGGATTTTACCATNTTGGCATCGCCTAGGACACGAATTGCAGCTGTAATATAATTTGCATTATCATGAATAACAGCGTGGATTTTACCATCTATGCTCCAGACTTCGAGAACTGTGTTTCGATCCATCTTCTCCGCGAATTTCCACACCCATCTTGGTTTGGCATTTTGCTATTTCCTCCCGTTAAACTGGAAGCTAACGAAGAACGTTAACTGCTGTTGTGACGCGATCAGGTAACACAGCTGACAATGANCCTCCCGTTAAACTGGAAGCTAACGAAGAACGTTAACTGCTGTTGTGACGCGATCAGGTAACACAGCTGACAATGACACTAATGGAGTTCCTTGCACTTTGACTGCTAATGTTATGTTATCGTACAGGAAAACCAAATAGCAGAAGGGGGTANAGTTCCTTGCACTTTGACTGCTAATGTTATGTTATCGTACAGGAAAACCAAATAGCAGAAGGGGGTAGCGACCCGTGTGACAATTCATGACACTAAGAACGAAGAGGACGCCGTTGGAATGGGGAAACAACAGACCCAAGGAACCTACATCATCGCCGGAAATACACGCAAACACCTTCTCACAGGGTACCCGATGCATCGGGTACGACACGCACTATGCGTAACAGGTACCCGAGTACTGACGGTTTCGGGTATCCTTACCCGGCCTAATGGGTACCCAGGTATTTTCGCTACAGGTACCCGGTGTAATGGGTAGCCGGGTACCCGGGTACTAAATTACCCGGGTCTCGTCATCAGCCCTAGTGCAAAGTGTTTGTCGGTTTCTGTGATTGCTGATAATTAGAAGTGGACCAGTTACTTTGTCCTTATGCAAACCTAATTTAAAACCACTACACTTACATTTTGGGGAATATGTAAATCACTTGTGAATGCAAACCCAGTGCAAGTTGTTGAGAGCCATCGTGACCACACTACGGAAGGCTGCGAGACAATCAGAAATTATCTAGGAATACAACAGCAGATTAGGAAGTCAATGCGATGGCAGGTTGATGCATGTATCTGTGTTAACATTTTGACCACTTCTTAGAAAACACCTGTAGATTTGCCTTTCATGTGATCTCGTACATACCATAATGTAATCAATTTCTNACCTGTAGATTTGCCTTTCATGTGATCTCTTACATACCATAATGTAATCAGTTTCTCTGCTTTGTATGTATACAACCCAGGTGTTCAGTGTCTTGGTATGCATACCCAAAGGAAGCAGGTTTCCTATTAGCAGATTACCGGCGCCATTTGGTGCCGGCCAGCTTCAGGAAGTTCATGCATTATCAAGCGTAGCCAAACACACTGAAAGCAGGTTCAGACTTGTCTGCGTCGGGTGTCTGCACCGACCTGCTTTATGGAATGATTTGGTAGTTCTGCCTTGCCAACTACCAGCGCCGGTTGTGTGCATTGCGTTATTGAAAATGTATATTGATGCTTTTATTGGTGCTGTTTTCAAATGAAGTTCTTTGTGGGTTAAGCACAGTAAATTATATGCAGAGAGAACTATACTTCAGAAGTACTGAAAAGAAATAAGTGCAGAAATGAATGTGAATGGTAAGTAATAATATGTCCTTCACACACTCTTCGCTCGCTCGCGCGAAGAAAAGGAGCGACATGTAACAATATTACCCAAGAAATGAATCAAAACTACACTAATATTATACGGAATAGAAAATTTGGCCTTTAAGATGGCGAAGAGGGGTAAAATGTGATTTATAGAAATCCTCAATAACTCATTAACCCGATGATATATATAAACCCAATAATATCGTTATACCCTTTACTTTAAAAGATTAGTTACATAAATATCTAAACACTGATTTCAGGATTTGTTTAATATCCACCCCTGAAAAGTGTTAGGAAGTGTTATATATATAAATAATCAAAAGGTTGCCTATTAAAATACCTAAATAGCCCATTAACCAAATAATATCGTTATGTAATTTTCTTAAAAAAAAAAAAAATTGTTACATAAATATCTATAAATTAATTTCAGGATTTTTTTTATTCCACCCCTGAAAAGTGTAAGAAAGAGTTTTAGAGGAATCCTTTTATCGATTGATGTTTTTGCTGGTTTGAAGTTTACAGGCATGGAAACGATATAATGTAGGTAGCATATCATTAAAAACACATGTTATCTCTTTCCACATTCTTAGAGGTTTGAATTTCTATAAATTAGGAAATTCATTTTTTTTATTTACGTAGCCACCCTTGAGAAACAAAGTGAGGGAGTGAAGAGATTTGGGCGGCTCTTAACAGCTAGGTCTTGAGAGCCGATTTTACAAACAAAGATTCTAACGATATTCTGTCTCGTTAGTAGGCCACTGAACAATGTTACCGCAGTGGTTAACGATACAAAGGTAATTCTACTCGAGTTAGGAACAAAACGACTTTTCTTATGGGAGAGTTTGGCATAGGGAAAATTTCGGCCGCTACGTAAGCGCTAGAGTTCCATAGATGTCACCTTTATTTAAAATTTTAAGCTACGTGAATAATAAAAGAGAAATATTTCACTTAGTTAAGTAGTTATTTTATATTTGATTTGGGATTCTTGTAATTATTTTGTTTTTATCGTAGTAAATCGAAAAACAATCTGGTACAAAATGCGACACTAGCGCTTTTGTAGTGGCTAAAAATGTTAGTTGCCAAAGTACAAGTATTGAGCTTCCCAACCTGAGTAGAATTAACCTTAACGATACCCAATTGTTAATAGAACAGGTCGGTAAGTTTGAAAATTGATGACGAAAATCATGCTGAAAACGATGCAAAAACAGTTGCGTACTGATACACAACGGTGACTGCATTTACTTTCCACGTTAAATTTAAATACATATCAAAATGAAAACTATTAAACAGAAAGTTGTGAAACAAGCTGTACTTTACCCAGAAATATACACGCAGATAATTTATTTCAATCCATTCCCTGTCTAAATGTGGAAAATATATCATTGCACCTCAGTACAGCAAGAAAAAGTTTTTAGTATTTATTTAAAATCTGAAATATAATGATATTACTCTACATCATCCAAACTAGAGCTGATACGACCAAATCAAAGTGATTTATGGAATAAACATCGTCAATTTACCTGCGAATAGGTCTAATCTTCAAGGCACCAATGGATTTTTTTTGTTGGCCTTTGTAATCATTCCCCGTTCAACATCATTAAGTCACGTGTTCAGTGATAGCTGCATCTTCTGCACATGCGAACTACATGTTTTAAGTCCCGTTATAGTGGTATACTGTGTAAGAACGGTTCCGTATTCAGTGATTAATGTGTACTTGGTGATTAATGGAAACTTCGTGTTTTTTTATTATGTCTTCTTCGATCCAATGTTCCCGATCACCGTGAATCAGCATGTACTTAAAGAAACGATTAGGATCTCTTGACAGAAGTTATATTTTTCCGCCAGTAACACGCCTGTCTCTCGCTTTTAGCATGAGTGCACATTTTTCTTGGGCGGGACGGTATTAGAACGTGTTACTTTTCAGGTGACTTGAAAAAATGAGCAAATAAAAAAAAAAGTGTGGAGGAAAAAAAGGTAGCTTTAATTTTCGTATAGCCTATCCACGGTGAAGTGAGCACTTTTGAAAGCCCTGTCATTTGGAATAATTGTCAATAAATATTTTTTATTTTAGTCTTAGACGTTTATTTCCGAGTGCGGTGGAATCTACGCACTGTGTTTACTACTTACATGGCAATATTTATTTAAAAAGTATAGTTAAAGGATGAAAAATGGCTGAAATATAAAGTAACTAGGTCCTGAAATGTGCTCACTTTACCGCGAACAACCTATATTTGCCTTCACGTGAGATTCAGTATTGTCAATCGTATTTGATATTACCGTTTTTCAAAACAAGATAAATTTTGTGCTAAATAAGTGTATATTTTCTTAAGTAAATGAACTGTCCATTGTATTAATTTGTTTGTATTTTACACTATCAGTTTCTATGTTTATACTTCACAGCATACAAGATCGGTTGATTGCAATAATTTTATATACCTGGACTATACAATTTTTTAAACTAGTATTGTATGTACTTTTTATTTCTCATGTTTAAAAATTCAAGTGGATGTAGAATTTACTGTCCCTTTCGACGTTTGATGAACTACATTTTAAAATTGGTGGTCATAGATGATTTTAGCTCAAATTTTAGGTAACATTATTTGACTATGTTTTCAGCTTATTTGATTGTATTAGTGTTTTCTGTTTTAAGTAAGTGCATTCTTAACCACAGAATATACACAGTCCCACTAAAAATATTTATCAGTGTTAAGTACTATCCCTGTATACCATGAGTAGTATAAATCGACTTTTTCTTGATAGGTACCAATGTGTACCACATTTGCTCCAAATCGACCAATTAAAAAAATTCACACAAATGTTTTAAGCTTCGCGAAGAACATGAGACCATATCTTCTTTCTTCTTTTGCGTACATACAAGGCGCAGTAGTGCTTACATACCTAGTTTGGTGTCGGTTTCTAAAGTTCAGTAACTCACATATATATGTATATATTCACTTATTAAAATATATGCTAATTCCTCATCGCATATTTTACGTACAGCAGGCAGCGTTTTGTTGCAGAAAATATCTACTTTACTGTAGGTTTTACTGCTGAACCTTTGAGAAAATTTTATTTAGCTGAATCAGCTGGCAGTAACCAATTACAAAACTCCAGTAGTTTAACAGCAGCAGCGAAAATCGTCATCCACAGCATGGTAACTGACCGTACTGAAGCTGGTTTATTCCTGTGAAGAGAACCGACCATGCTGCCCAGTAGTTCACTACTTCGCCGCTTCCTGCACAGCGCGCCACCGTGCTGTGTTAGGTCGAGGTTGTTCTACTCAGGATGAGAAGTATAGTCTATTTGCGGTTTCTTCACACTTTCTGAATCAAACCTTTGAAAAACCACACCAAGCATATTGTGTCTAGTTATATCCTAAATATACTATGTATCAAAAGCGTTTTATACTTGAGTTCATAAAAAAATAACATTGTTTTGAATAAGTTGGAATTATAATTTTTCATAATTTATAATTAATATAAGTTTAAAACAGTGAGAAAACAAGTGTGTTGGTAACACCTAGTATGAGATAGTTCTCATGCGAAATATTATTACAACTGAGTTCGCACGAATGCCGTGCGTTGTCCTTTGGTGTATTTTTCAAGACTTAGTTGAGCTTAGTTTGCACGAGGCGAAGGAACGTCCTGGAAGTAGAACTTCAGCAGGGCTTCAGAGAAGTGTGAAGGAAGTAACCGTTAATGGATTATAAACGAGATTCCTTACGCATGGTTTGGTGCAAGGAACATTTCCGCCCCAACGTGCACTGCTGTTCCGAAGAGGCTGCCTGCAAACCAGCGGTAGATGGAGACGTTTTGTTTATTTCTGCGTGGAAATTTGTTTCTCGTCCTAATTGCGATGCATACTATCTCCTGCTAAAATGTTAACTGTAAACATTATTTGGTAACTTATTCACGCCCTCCCAGGGTTGTTTACCCGCGTAAACAGTGAAATACATCTGAGTGTGCTTGGCACTGAGGTTTTGTAGACGTGCTAATGTTGGTTCTAACAAATACGAATTTATAAACTGAATTAAGATACCTCTCATCAAAATAAATTATTTTTATTCTGTTGCATTTAAACACAGTTATCATGTAAACCAAAGTTTTGCTAATAAGTTATTAAACAACCGGTGAACACGTTTCGTTAAACTTCCACTCCGGTGCAAAAAAAAAAACACGTTTATTCATTGTACGTTCTAATTTCGATAAAAATTGGAAACTTTTGTGTTATTAAATTAATTTTATGAATTTCGCAATTATCCCACTTGTTCATATATGACACAGAGAATCCAGTACACATGTATCATCAATGCTGCCTGGCGGTGAAAATTTTCAACATTATTTCGAACTATCAGCAATGAACTTTCCAATCTACGTAGAATAAAACGTAATTACGGGTACTAGCATTTCCATCCTGAGTAGAGTATATGCTAGTAACGCGTACAAAAACTACCAATCTGAGAAGTAGAAACCTTAGTTACGTATACTAAAATACCAGGCAGTTTGTTGCTTCGTTCCGATGTTAATTATTTCTGCCAAACGTAACACATATCTCATAACGGTTCTTCTGATATTTTCCGGTAAGAAGAACAAGTCTTATCTCTGCGATCATTGCAAACCCGGTTCATTACGACGGATTACATGTGACACTTCGCGAGGAGTATTTCTGTTGTAACGATTACTCGCATGTGTACGATTTTGCACTGAACTGTTCTATTCATACACTTAAAAATTTTTTTTATAGGTTTTTGCTCGGAAATTGTTTGTAATTTTACAAATGCTTGTGTAACAATACAAATATTTCTCTTGTTAAACTACTCGTTTATAAAACTACAAGGGCCGTGTCTGTAATAGACCTCAAGATATGTTTGTACTATACTGACCTGTATCCACGAGCTTCAGCAAGAACTATGGGTAATGTAAAGTGTGGTTGTGGGGAAAAATAAATGTATTGCGAGTTTGAATAACGTAACACGCTTAAAACCACTCAAATAATCAGAATAAAACGACAATTTAAATAAAACTTGACCGTATTACTCATTAACTGTTAATATTTCCTAGCTACACAGAACTCTTAAAATGAAATAAATGTTTTCCTCTTAATCAAATAACTTCTTTAATATTTTTTAGGTACTCGGAGCTATATTAACTTCGAAAAGAAATGTTAAGTTCGTAAATCAAATTGGTTTTGTGGTAAAGGGTGCAGGTTTGTAATACAAGGTGTGTGAGTTTGGTCCCCATTCTGACGAAGTTTAATCTTTTTTTCCATAAATTAAATTTTAAATTTTTTTTAAAAGTTATTTTTTGTTTTTAATTTATCACATTTGTTTTATAAAATAAAAATGTATTGTATGTACACTTTTCATTAATGTATATTGTAATACTAGGCTATCATTTTTAATATTACAAACATGTGTTTTGCAAATTTTACAAGGAAACTGTTTGTAGTTTTACAAAGTATTTTCTTGGCAACTGGGGTTTCAAGGATTTTTCTTGTAAAGGTACAAACATTTTTCAGAGTGTAGCAATAATGCTCCCGCCTACCTGGTGCATGAACTGCGTTGCACAGTGCTTTAAATACACGTTTTTCTTCCCACGAAACTATGAAACACGCGTCCAATAAACTGGTCTATGGGAAGAGCGTACACCTCAGAAGAAGGCTGTTGAGTGCTTCCAAGACGTCACGCACACTAGAAACACCACATCAAAGCACTCTAAAATAGCTTACAATGGCTTCTTCAAAGCGACGTATCTCAAAATATAAGCGCCAGATACAAACAAAACTACTCAAGGGCCGTGCAGTGAAGCTTCCTTCACACTTTCCATCAATAAAATAAAAAGGTCGCGGCTGAAAGTCTCATAGATACACGACACGTCAGGCCAGAGCCTTGCGCTTGGAGGCGATGGGACACTTGATGTGCGTGGCAGTATCGTCCTTATCGCTCCCACGCTTGCCGATCTCAAACGCGGGAAAAAGCTCCAGGTAGGCGGGAGCCCTGGGGAACATTCCCCCACCATATTGGATTATATGGAGTTTTTGCCGGCTTATTAATAATTTAAAAAAGAAATTACCAAAAGTACTCCTATACCCAACAAGCTTTTCACCTTACACATTCGTAAATACAAGACAAGGGAAGTACGAACTCATAATTACGTCACATTATTAATTATGTCGAAATTGGCAAGATAAATATTGTGACATAGATATGAGTTCGTAGTTTCAGTCGTTATGTCTGCACAGCTGTGTAAGGGCAATAGCTATTTTCTATTCACTGTTTATTCACGATTTTTAAAACAAACGTTTGGAAAATCACCCCATTTAGGATGTGTTTGGTTGCTTCCTAAATATGTCACGTATTATAAGCGTTTTATACTGCCGTTAACATAAAGAGTACCTTATTTGTGGTTACACTGAACTTTTACTTATATTTTTTCTAAAAATTATAATATTTTATTTATTAATAATATAAACAAAACGAAGAGAAAATGTGTATGTTGGTAATACCTAGTAAAAAATAGTTCTACGCAAAATATTATTACACTGGTTGTGCACGAATAAAGTGCGTTGTCCCTTTGATGTATTTTTCTATTGCATGAGGCGGCGGGATATCCTGGAAGTAGAACTCGAGCAGGGCTTCAGAAGAGTTGGAAGTAACGGAGACTGGACTATATGTGAGGGGTCCGCGGCCGCGCCGTGTTACGTGGTGGGCGGGAGGTGAGCAGGTCGATACCTTGTCCGCAGCTAGCGGCGATCCCTGCAGGTATTTTTACGGATATTGCCTGACGTGGCGGCCGTGCAGAAGGGGAGGGCGCGCGTGAAAGGCCGACGACGACGACGACGGTCAATTTCCTCCTGCCCGCGCGCCGAGGCACGGCTGAACCCGCTGTCGGCGTGCCTCGCGCGGCCAATCGCGTGCCGCGCTCATCCGAGCACAGGTGGCGAAGCTCCAGCCCTGTTAATTGCTTCGTGTTCTGGCGCCATTTCTACCTCGTTGCCCTGCCAAAGTAAACGCCACCTTCCGCGCGCTGCAATCCTCTTACATTTTCTTTCCGTATTCAACTTTCAGCGCTATTTCTCTGTGTGTAAGTCCACTCACGGTTACTTACAACTTTTCTGAAGCCCTGCTTAAGTTCAACTTTCAGGATATTCCTCCGCCTCATGCAATCAAAGCTTAACCATGTATAGAAAAAATACACCAACGGGACAACGCACCGCATTCGTGCGCACTCAGTCTTATAATATTTTGCACAATATTTATTTTATATTAGGGATTACCAACACACCTATTGTCTCTCTGTAATTACTCATATTGACAAGTGAAAGTTCAATTTAACCAAAACTTAGGTACTTTCATTTTAACGGACTAGCGTTTCTTTCTTAAATATCTTTCTTCTATACATTCCATGTTTTTCTTATCAGCACAGTGTTTGTAGCATGCGTCGTGCCATTTAGCATTTGATTATTGTAGTTCCTCTATACTCATATTTACAAGTCGGGTACTAATATCCACATAAGCAGGATCTAACCATTCTTCTCTTTTCTTCAAACAATGTAATTGTTCATCAAAGTTCAGTGGATTAACAAGAAGTGATCTGTTATTAACTTGCACAAGACACATAGTTAAAATGAGTAAGAAGTCTGAGTGTTTTGGCTGACGGAGAAAGATTTACGTGAAAACAACTTAGGACGTTGGAATAACCTTCCATCGCTTCGAACAACCTCCAATTCAGTTTACTTATTTAAACATCATATATGGAAATCTGGAATAAAAATTTTAACATGTTAAACGGAAATCAGAAGAAGAGGCACAAAGTTGTAGGCCCTATTACGTATAAGTTTATCGCCTCTTTGTCTTGAAGTGTGACAGTCACCTTTGTTGTGGGTAACATTTTGTGCCTCTTCTTCTGATTTCCGTTATATATATATATATATATATATATATATATGTGTGTGTGTGTGTGTGTGTGTGTGTGTATTTCTTGAAGAGATAAAATCTTATAATTCCTAAACTGATAAAGATACCAAAATATTGGTAATGATATTTGGTTTTTATAACGTATAAATGTAATAAAACTGTTACAATATATTTAATTTCGTTTCAGAAGAGCACTCCCAGAGAACATATACTCAGTTTCAAATATTTATGCCATTGCGGCTGCCGTCTTGGCTTTATGGCATCATAAAAACCACGCGGCACATTTTCAAGGGAAACATATGGTATAGTCTGTGTATTCACGGTGTCTTAACACTTTATTAATGAAACTTTTGAAAAATCACCCCAAGTATGACGCGTTTGTTGTTACCTAGATATGTCATTTACCAAGGGCTTTTCGTACCTTTTTAATACACAAGTAGCTTATTTTTGGTTGGATTTAATTTTACCTGTATTTTATTTATAAATTATAACATTTCAATGATATGAATAAAACGGGGAGAAAATAAGTGTGTTGGTCATGCTTAGTAGGAAATAGTTCTCGTGCAAAATTATATTGAACTCACTGCACACGAATACGGTGCGTTATCGCTTTTAGTGTAATTTTCTAGACTTGGCTAAGCTTTGTTTGCACGGGGCGCAGGAATATCTTGAAAGTAGAACTTGATCAGAGCTTCAGAAAAGTTGGAAGTAGGTAACAGTGAATGGACTATACCTCACCACTGCGTACAGTAACGGCAAGGTATCCTACACAGTCGCACCTTCTCTTGACAACAAATGGCACAGAATGAATTGTGCTCCTCTACTGAATGTAAAAGGCAAGAGTACGAGCTGGTATGCACGTGATCTCGTGTTGGTGCGTTTGCATTCGACAGCGCACCCGTCTGTGGCGCTGCGGGCACCGACGGGCAGTCGACGCCGCCTTAACACGAGAAACTTCAGACAATACCAAGCAAGCGTACCGAGTGAACAAGAATGCTGGGAAAACGCCGAAGACGTCGCTTTACGCAATGGGCAACATGCACATTTTTTGCTGGCACTTGGTTTTCATTCATTAATGGGGTATAAATAAATTTACAAAATATCAAGATTTAAAAATTATTTATGAAAAAGTTATGATTTAATGAAAGTTTTACGTTTGAAACGCACGTCAAAACGCGTCTGTCGCACCTGCTCACTCCGTGACGTCACAAGTCAGATACAACCTCGGCCGCCGCGTTTGTTTACATCAGTGGTGATGCGTATTTTGTTAAATAGAAATGTTTGAAGTAATGAAAAGAGAAAATAAACAGTCAAGTATACCAAAATCATCGAAATGGTTTATTGTACCGCAGTGTACTAGTACATCTCGCAAAACACGTGATAAAATATTTGTTAGTTACAAAAAACGAAACAAACAGGAAGACGTGGTTTAACGCAGTTAGGCGAGACATTGAAGATGTTTCGCCAAAATCAGTTATTTCTGTTTGTGAAGACCATTTTGACGTACGTAATTATATTTAAGGTGTTTATTTTTCCCCTATGTAGGCAGTTTTACCACTGATTTTCTTAATATATACTATTTACATCTGACCCAACCTTCATCACTGCACTATTGTATTGTTTAATACGTACCACAACGCGTTTAGCAATTCGTATGTGATGTAGACGTAAACATAAAAAAATATGTTAACGTATTTCACAATAGTAAACGCAAATAAATATGTTTACAAAAAATTTTGCAACACCACAGTGTAAATTTTACATTTTGTAAGTTTATACATTCCAAGATAGGCCTAACATATGACATTTGGTAAATATAATTTTTCTTAATTTAATAATATTACTAACATTCGTTTCAAGAGCACAGCTATCATATTAAAACTATATTCACATTGTATGCCTAAATAATAAGCTGTCACGATTTTAAGCCATGAAAATTAAAAATTAAATTATTTGGGTGGGGCTCAAGAGTCCCTCTTGCAAAATGTTGGGTTGATATTATAAAGTATTTTGCAAACATAGCAATTTCTAATAAATTTGAGTTGTTTTCATTTTTATCTAGTTAGGTTTCATAAGCCTAACAATTTAAGTTAAATAGCAACTTTATTTTTACTTACAAAAAAATAAAATGCATATTTTTAGAAATGTTTATCAAGGATCATTTTACTTTCATATTTGCCCTTCTTCTTTTTTCTAAGTTACTGAGATTGACGTTACAACAATTTGCGAGACTAGGCCCACATAATAGACACTAATTAGCCTACGCATCTTACTCAAGTAAGCTGTGCAGATGCTCGAGAAGTCGTACGGTGAAACCGAAAAAAGTGATTTATGAATACTCAAACGTGGTTTAGAATCCGGAAATATTTGTAACTTTCTTTCTCAACACAACCTTACGTTTCATTTCAAAATAATGTAGTTTATTTATCAGGCATTAAGAATGGTGCGTGACAACACAGAAGCCATCAAGAGAATTGTGTTATTTTTATTATTATTTTAATATCCTACGTTGAATCTTAGCAATCGCAAACTTAAAAACAGATGATAATAATACGTAAATCAATAAAACGTACAAACAAATAAGTTTTAACATGTGATGTAGGCCTACAGTGCTTTGAAGATCATGACGGTGCGATATGAGACACGTTCTTACCTTTGTAATTTTACACCTCTTATTTCAGGTTACACACAAAACAATGGGAATTTAAGTAATCAAGTAGCATATCGGTATCTACTCGTGGCAGAGTGTTCGACTGCGCTTTCACAAAGTTGCCTTCCATTTTAGTGCTGCGTGTTTGCAACATGCCGGAGTCGGCCACTTGCGTGTGACTAGTGACGTCAAACCAATGAGAGAGCGCTCTCCATTCACATGACAGCGGCCGCAAAAGTTACTGTTTTAATACTGAAATAACATTGCCAAAACCAATTTTTATGCAAAAAAAAAGGCGAATTTATATTTTCATGAGCATGTCCAAATGTGTTAGTATCATTTTAGACAATACTGGTGAAATTTGCATGTTGCCCGTTGTTGGACTTGGAGAGAGGACTCATAGTTGGGCTGAAAACAACAGGGTGGTTGCATCGCCACATAAACCACCGCGTAGACAGTTGCTGGGAGCAGCGTACACATGAAAGGCGCCAACTTCTTGGGCACCCGCTGAGGACAGACGAGACCCAACTGCCTTTAAAAAACGACGAACTGCGCGCCGGTGGCATAGGGATCCTAGGCGATCCTGTCCACGATACTGAGCGCATGGCGCCGAGGGCTCTTATGGCGATCCTGTCCACGATACTGGGCGCAAGGTGCAGGAAGCTCCCATAGCGATCCTTTCCCAGATACTGTGCGCCAGGCATGGAGGGCTCCCATGGCGATCCTTTCATCGATACTGGGCGCATGGCGCGGAAGGCTCCCATGGCGATCCTGTCATCGATACTGGGCACATGGTGTTGAGGGCTCTCATGCAATCCTGTCCACGATACTGTGCAAATGGCGTGTATGGCTCTCATGGCTACCCTGTCCATGATACAGGACACATGGCACAAGGGGATCCCATAGCAATCCTGTCCACGATACTGTGCAAATGACGTGTAGGTCTCCCATGGCGATATTTTCATCGATACTGGGAGCATGGCGCGGAGGGCTCCCACGGCGATCCTGTCATCGATACTGGGCGCATGGCGTTGAGGGCTCTCATGGCGATCCTGTCCACGATATCTGGCGCAAGGCGCAGGGAGTTCCCATTGCGATTCTGTCCACGATACTGGGCGCCAGGCGCGGAGGGATTTCTTCCCTTTCTAATTGGATACATTATTTCAGCAGCTTGGATGTGGCCAACTTTATATAGTGCCGAAGGACTTTAACGAAAAATGGTCCCTATTTATTTACGATGTCTTTTAATTTCTATGTATATGGTGTGTTTCGCAATGCTACAGTATACGTAAGAATACGTACAGGCTATTCACTGTAAAGTGAGCACTATTGAAAGCCGTCTCATTTGGAATAATATTTAATAAACATCTTTTATTTTAGCCTTAGAGGTTAACTTCAGACTGTGGTGGAATTAACACACTGCCTTTATTACATATGGCAATATTATTTTTAAAATGTGGTTAAAGTATAAAAAATGGCTGAAAAGAAAAGTACCTACGGCCTCAAAAGTGCTCACTTTACCGTTAACCGCCTATAATTGAAATGGTGTGTGGTGGAACCTTTGATGTTGGCTTACCCATTCGCTGATTGACTACGTGAGGTAGTGGAACGAGCCTTGTGAGGGATTGGTAACAGCGTGCTGCGAAAGATTCGCTGAACTGCCGACTAGCAAGGAATTTACCAGACGCTGATGGGCGAAAGACGTTTTCCGGCATGTTTCTTGCCAGTGACGCCACCTTGCTGGCATTTGCGGCTGGAGTTCGGGGCACATGGCGTCTTTTTCACTTGTGTGTTCCAAAATATTCTGCGGCAATGTGCTGCCTCGTACAAGACTACCTTCTTCCCGTGTAGCAAGGCACATACAGCACACTGTCGTTTTACTGATGGCACTGCTGGCTGACTGTTGGCGCAAACAACTGAAGGGCTAACGCAAGCATTAATACATCTGGCGTGCCATCTACTGCAAGTTGATGGGATGTCGATGACACGAGACTGATGGTTCAGAGTAGGTATGCCACTAACTGCCCTCAAAGGGCACACCAGTGGTATTGCATCACGTAACTGACACATTTGCTGGTCGCTGGTGGCAAGATGTTGGTGTTCCGTGGACTGTGTTCTCCATTGGTGGACCAGCTGTGAGCTGAGTTTGGCTAGTAGGTGTTGCCAGTTCAGGTCCAGCAATGTTGCTGGGCGTATTCCGGCTGTCGGCCTGATTTCAGCCGGTTTTGTGTCATTTTGATGGAACGTACGTGTTTTGATACTTGGGCCGAGTGCAAAAGCAGTTACACACCATATTATCACTCAACTAAATGATTACGTTGGTCCTGCTGATANGTGTCATTTTGATGGAACGTACGTGTTTTGATACTTGGGTCGAGTGCAAAAGCAGTTACACACCATATTATCACTCAACTAAATGATTACGTTGGTCCTGCTGACAAACATTATACAGTCCGATGCTCTACAGCGATCAGAACTAACTACTTGCGTCCGGCTCGCAGGACCTTATCTCAGCTCGACTCCATCGCCTTTGTGGTCCAGACACCATAGACAGCAGGCACCCAGTTGCCTGCAGTAGCCTCGCGCGTACAAGCGCTGCAGCCGCGCTGCAAGCTACCGGTGGAGCCACCAGGAACACTCGCTTGAAGCCACCATACACACAATCTCTCTCCACTATTGTCTTCAGCGGGGTAATTGGCTTTTAATGCTTTCTGAATTATTCCATAGGTGTTCTCGGGCTGAGCTAACCTGGTTGGGCTTCGAGACGTTTTTCAAAGGAGAAAACTGTCACCGATATTTGCGAAGGTGCTGCATTGTCTCCGGGTGTCAAACGCCAACAACAAGACATATAGTGACATGTGTGCATAATATAGAGGTGTTATATGATATGTACTTTAAGTATGTTTTAAAACTGCAATGACTTGAGTTTAGCGCGTAGTGTGCAAGTGTGAGAATTTCTTCGCACCTGAAGACAAAATTTACACATAAACACTTTTATTATTGTCACACTTTATTTTCCTGAATGTGAAAACACTACAGCATACAACAGCGATACATTTCGCGACTAAAAATAAATTTTTGTCCAAATCAATACGGCGTAAAGTAAAGCCTGTTAAAAATTGTACACAAATTTCACTGGTAAATAGTCAACTCGTCCCTTGCTGGAGATGGCTAGATAGCTGAAGACATTCAGCAGTAGAGTATGGAAAATATCTGTGTAGCCTTGTCAAAAAACACCGCAGAACTTCTGTTCTTGAAGTGGTTGATACAACAGACTTATTTCTAGAATTACTTGAATGCCAATAAATGTTAATAGACACCTTGCCATTAAAAAAATTCTTCCAGCTTTAACTAGCTATTAATATAAGACATTGTAATGCATCATTGCGCATGTCCTTTAAATGAGGATGCATTATGCAATGTCGAGTGCCCTCTAATATCACTGTGTGGCTTAACGTCTCGTCGACTGAGGATCATTTGTTGTGCTTTGAGAAAAAGGAAAGGGAAAGTAATCGCCTATTGCGTATATCAAGGGAACAGCTTGGCATTTTCCAGGAGAGAGGTCAAAAAAACAGAAATCAGATGGTTTAGACCGGGAATCGAACCTGGAACCTACCGAATGTGACTCCAGAGTGTGCACGACTGATCCAACTTTGCTTGTATTATCAGTAGAGAGGATATCGCTCTTTTCTTATGACAAAGGCTAAGAGGTTTGGAGGATGTGCTAGTTCATAATGCGCCATTATTTTTTTTATTTTATTTTTTATTTTTTTTCAATATTTTAGGGCACATTAATTTATAAATCTTACTAAGCATATTTTGCCGAAATAATTTTAATAGTATTTTGGTAATGTGAGGGTAATTTTTTTAAACTTCAATTTGAGGGTAATCATATTATTTCAAAATCAACTTCATTTTTGAAGTCTTGTGTTGGAAGTTAGTGCCGGGTTTTGGGACACTGCCAAGAGTGAGTAAAACATTTACTCAAAGTGTTTTGTGACATCCAAGGAGAAAAGTTAACTCGCAGAGTAACGTTTTGGAACGCAGCCTAGAGGAAAACAGAAAACGAAGTTACTACAGGAACTGAAAATCATGAAAATTATTTCAATATTTCTGAAAGTTTTGGTATTATTTAAATGATGCCACTCAAATATATTACACATTTTAAAGTAATAATTTTTCATAATGAAACCACTTTAACGAATGCATCTGCAAACAAAACAGAATACCAAGTTTTTAATTTTTTTTAAGCCCCCGCTGTTTGTCTTCTTGGATCAACCAATCGCGGAGATAGTTTTAAATAGGTTATCCATACTTATTGCACTGTGGCGCTGCAAGGTTCGAAAGAAAATGTTTATTACTTGTTTAACAGCAGAGTAGTGAATATCTTTACAAATGTCCCTTATATTATATTCGTATATAATTAAATAAACAACCATGCTTGACGAGGCAACAATTAAATTTGTGTTTAGTCAATTTATTATCTAATAAAGTGTCATTAGAACGTAATATAAAATTAAGAATAATCAAGAGAGGTACATAACGAAATAAGTATACTGAGGCCNGAGAGGTACATAACGAAATAAGTATACTGAGGCCACTAACACCACAAAATAATTATTGCAAAGTGCTGGTTAATTGTGCTACCATCGCAGACAGTACAAAAGCCACGATGCTGGAAACGATAATGAAATATTACAGGATCTGGGTCTAGTACGCCACGTGCAACAAAACAAAGTACTAGTTACGCGTCCTGCCAGAGAAAAACTCTTACACCGTCACTGTTTCAGCGAGTAACGAANGTAGAGAGGATATCGCTCTTTTCTTATGACAAAGGCTAAGAGGTTTGGAGGATGTGCTAGTTCATAATGCGCCATTATTTTTTTTATTTTATTTTTTATTTTTTTTCAATATTTTAGGGCACATTAATTTATAAATCTTACTAAGCATATTTTGCCGAAATAATTTTAATAGTATTTTGGTAATGTGAGGGTAATTTTTTTAAACTTCAATTTGAGGGTAATCATATTATTTCAAAATCAACTTCATTTTTGAAGTCTTGTGTTGGAAGTTAGTGCCGGGTTTTGGGACACTGCCAAGAGTGAGTAAAACATTTACTCAAAGTGTTTTGTGACATCCAAGGAGAAAAGTTAACTCGCAGAGTAACGTTTTGGAACGCAGCCTAGAGGAAAACAGAAAACGAAGTTACTACAGGAACTGAAAATCNTTAACTCGCAGAGTAACGTTTTGGAACGCAGCCTAGAGGAAAACAGAAAACGAAGTTACTACAGGAACTGAAAATTATGAAAATTATTTCAATATTTCTGAAAGTTTTGGTATTATTTAAATGATGCCACTCAAATATATTACACATTTTAAAGTAATAATTTTTCATAATGAAACCACTTTAACGAATGCATCTGCAAACAAACAGAATACCAAGTTTTTAATTTTTTTAAGCCCCCGCTGTTTGTCTTCTTGGATCAACCAATCGCGGAGATAGTTTTAAATAGGTTATCCATACTTATTGCACTGTGGCGCTGCAAGGTTGGNCTGTTTGTCTTCTTGGATCAACCAATCGCGGAGATAGTTTTAAATAGGTTATCCATACTTATTGCACTGTGGCGCTGCAAGGTTCGAAAGAAAATGTTTATTACTTGTTTAACAGCAGAGTAGTGAATATCTTTACAAATGTCCCTTATATTATATTCGTATATAATTAAATAAACAACCATGCTTGACGAGGCAACAATTAAATTTGTGTTTAGTCAATTTATTATCTAATAAAGTGTCATTAGAACGTAATATAAAATTAAGAATAATCAATAGAGGTGCATAACGAAATAAGTATACTGAGGCCACTGACACCACAAAATAATTATTGCAAAGTGCTGGTTAATTGTGCTACCATCTCAGACAGTACAAAAGCCACGATGCTGGAAACGATAATGAAATGTTACAGGATCTGGGTCTAGTACGCCACGTGCAACAAAACAAAGTACTAGTTACGCGTCCTGCCAGAGAAAAACTCTTACACCGTCACTGTTTCAGCGAGTAACGAAGGGCGAAATGAAAATGCGGTAAATTGAGTAGAATTAAACAAACTGGAAGGAAATGCGGACATTCTGGCCACAGACACACGCAGGAAAATTACAAATGGCAAGTGATAAAATTCGTATTTTTATTGAAAATCTTACTTGTATAAATGTTGAATTTTTGGACGTAATGTTTATGAGTAACTAATGGTAAATAAAGCTGTTTATTTTTATATATATATATTTTTTTTTTGGGAAAGGAAGAATTTGTGGGAAGTGATAAATATCTTTTGAAACTATATTGGTTACTCCGAGAGTAGATTAAAGGAACAGAGAGTAACAGCCGAGGGAAGTAAGAGTAAAAATGGATCTCCGTCAGTAATTAAAAGTTGTCTACGTCAATATTATTTGTTTTTGTGGTATTTTGAAGCTGTTAGAACTAGCTTCAACCTCACGGACGTATGGTCAAGATGAGGGCGTCCATTTTGGTTTATTTATCAACCCTACGTTTCGATACTGTCTACGGAACTGCAATGTGGTTGGCTAGGTGCGGAAGTTGGTATGGAACCTGCCAAGGAGAACAGGACAGGTTCTACTACCGAACTTGGTAGGAAATCCGCCCACACAAGGCGACAAACTCCATAATAACTGCGGAGCCAGCTGAGCTGGTGTTAACATCTGCTATCTCGAACCTTCCTAAATGTTACGTAATCTGGTGCTGTGTACTACGGCCGTAGTGCGGGCCGCTAGTTGAGCTCACGTATAGGCTGTTCACGGGAAACTGAGTCCTTTTCATAGCCTTACTTAACATCTACTTGTATACACATTGTGAATTCTTCCACCAAATGTAAAATTAAAACGACTATTGACCTGATCACCTTACTCATGCGTCGGTCAAGTAAAACAGCGAAATTATTAGAAAAGTAAATATTTCAATAGTTTGGTAATTCTTACTCTTACATCTCTCAAACATAGAAATAAGAAAAAATCATCTCAGTATTCAGAAATGTTTACATAACATTTTTAATCCAACTTTAAGACATGGGACTATTTTCCGTCCGTCGTTACCAACTTTATTGGGAATGTACCAGTCAGTGTGTCTGTTGCAACATATGCAGGCTGGGGCGAAAAAAACAAAAATATCACGTGCTTGTTCTAGTCCCCAGCGGTTTGCCATTAGTGAAGTTGTGATCTTTATGATACTTCATGACGCCATTGGGCAGCACACCAGCGGACCCCTTGCAGTAGGCCCGAGTGGCGAGNTGTGATCTTTATGATACTTCATGACGCCATTGGGCAGCACACCAGCGGACCCCTTGCAGTAGGCCCGAGTGGCGAGTGAGTCCTCTTCTAGGCCCCCACCACACCAATGCCCGCCCAACTGGGCATATTCTCCATTCAACTTAGTTCCATATACCATCTCCCGGCTTTATTCGTTTGCAGATCAGTCTTGTATGATGTCACCTTTTATTTATTACGTCGTGAGCCCGCTTATCTCACGATAATTGGGGCTCCATTGCCG